>NW_010576827.1:100654-129403 GCF_000705375.1 Tinamus guttatus | reverse complement strand
TTCAGAAGTCTCCCAAATTATACCTCAATATATTGTACAAATTGAGTCTTGAAATTAAATTCTCAGACAGGAATTTATGAAATGTAGCTTGTAGATTACATATATTAGTAGCAATCAGCAGGTATAAATGTGAGTAGGTGATTTTGTGATTTCCACTGTATTTTAAGTAAAAGATACTTCAATGTCACGGCAAGAAGTAAGCTAGCTTCTTCCTTTTTCAGTCCCTAATTTTCCAACACTGATCCAAATTTAAAATTGTTTTTTCTTCTTATTGCTACCAGCCTATGAGTGGCACGTGTTTGTTTGTGAGATTACATCAGCTCTATATCACAAAGTCCCAAAGATTAATATTTGGAAAACACTTAGGAGACCATCATGTCAGTCTTCCTGATAACTCAGGATTGTTCTCTTCAGCTTGGAGTGTTTCCATCAATACGGTATCTGAGTACTTTCTAGAAGTGCTTAACTGACAGCTGTCACGTATGATTCATGATTTCTTCAGACTTTTTCCAAGGAAAAATATGTTATGTGCATTAAAAAAACAGAACTGCAAAGACAAGATATTGACTATATTGCCTATATACTATATGCACCTAATATAACTTTCTGTAAGCAAGCAGCACAGCAGTAACCAAACTGCAGCTATAATATTAGTTCTGATGTTCTTGCTTTTGTATGTTCAACAAAAGTTGTACCTTTGAAGAAAAGTATTTTCAACAGAGAAGTTTAGTGACAACTTTCCACATCTTTCAGTTTACTATCTGAACATTAAGGCATACATTTTTTGTGCATATTTCCTCCTTTCATACACTATTTTATCTCATTTCTGTTTCCATGCTTCAGTCTGCATTTGTGATGCTTTTATTCAATAAAAATAAACATTTCCTGTAGACACAGACATACTCTTCAGAAACTTTAATTTTCATTAATTTACAATCTTATATATGTAAAAGAAAGCCTAAAAAGTACTCCCAGCATGCTATCTAGACTCCATAAACAATGTTAAACACACACACAACTAACACATAGTCATTGACTTCATTGTTTTTGCTCATTTCCTCAAAATCCTTTTCCTCTTTCATATTATGTCAAAATCTCCTTATTCTTGAGATAACTTAAATGTCCTAATTTCCATGACAGTCAAAAAACAGTGCTTTAAGCAATTATTTGTGTGATAATTATTATTATTCATTATAAAACTATTTATCTCCAATTCACATATTAACCAGATTAAGAAAAAATGGTACCATAAAAAGGACGCCTGCAGCTTATGGCCTGTAGAATCCAAAGACATAAGCTATCCATACGGGAGTATATGCTTTCCTTCTGCTGTAGGCAAAAACTTATAAAAAAGTACTGTACTTCATTTTTTTGCCTCATTTTTTTCATCTGTTTAGTACAGTATTGAGTTCTCCCTTTATGTAAAGAGCCACAAAAGGACTAATGCACCACTTTAAGGCAAATGCTTTGTTTTTTTATTGGTCTCCCTCAGCTCTTATGCATGACTGTATGAATCTATACATACTCTGTTCTACTTTAATATTACTATACTGGTACATGTTTATTGCCATATGAAACATAACTCAATACAGCTTATAGCCAAATGATTATCAGCAGTGATGCATAAAATATTTATTTTAAAACTTGTAGGTAAGGCTAGGAATTTGTTAGCATTAAAAATGTATGGGAATAAATTGTTAAGCTCTTTATTTATGCCTGGACATTTGTGAGATATAAAAAACAATTCAACATGGCTTTACAAATCAATTGGTCTGATTGGCATTACAGTAATGGTGGTATTTCTGAACAATACTTCAGAGAGAAGATGAAATTATTCATACATCTTAGTTGCACTTTTGTACCCAAATATATTGAGATGTCTTTTATCTTTAAGCAGAGCTTGTGGATTTCTTGGGGTTGTGATGCTTGGCTTAGGGAAAACTTTGAAAGATTTAGAGTAACTTTTATGGTGGGAATACTGATTTAATTTTATCTTAAAATGGTCTCTTGGACTGGATTCATCTCAATTACGTAAACTTTATAAGGACTAGCTGGATATCTGGTCCACGCACAGTGTCTTTGCTGGACTGTGGAAAAAAACTTGTCCCATCTATTTTAGACATAACTATTTTAGAGATTTCTCCAGAGTTGACTGTCTCTCTCCATTGATCACAGAGGGCATAGACTAATGGCTTGGCTTTTGGAGAGACAAAATTAACTAAGACCTTAATTGCTTCACAATTAATGTGTTTTGAACACAGTTCTGCTCTGAATTCCATCATAGCTATGAGCATATAAGGAGGTATAGATGATCATATATTTGCCTTGCACATATCCCAGCCCAGCCAGAAGTGGATCAGGTCTGTTCTGGATGCCACATGGACATTCCCTGCAGTACAGCAGGGCCCTTGTCGCTCAGCATGAGCGATTGGGCTGTGCCAATCCAGCCACACGGTCCCAGTACTCCTGCTCTCCAGGTGGCAGAGCAAATGCACCCATGCCAGCAACCAATGTCCACCAGACACACTGTCAAGTCTAGTCACTTCAGTGCAGTTTCTCTTTGCTTACTTTTATGTAAGTGAGAGGAGAATCTGACCTGGTTTCATTTCCAACTCTTTAATGCCTTAATGTTAACAGCTAGAATTTAAAATGCAATGTTTTCCCACATAAATGCAAAGATATGCCTTAGAAACAATCAGATGAGTAATTCACGTCATTATCCCTCTCTTATCATTTGAGAAGCACCCAGTTCCCCGAGGAGATGTGTTAGTCTTCCCACTCTTCAGCATATCTCATCAGGTAAGTCACTTTTTACAGGTGCAAAATGATGTTTAGGTTATTTTTGAAGCATGTTAGTTTCACTTTTTTTGGCAGAGTGGTGAGCAGTGTCCAGAAGGCATACAGCGGCTTCCTTGCGTGGGCTTTCCCATCCTGTCTGGCATTCTTGTCCAAGGATTTCTCCACACATCCTGGGCACCTTGTCTCATTCTCTCCATTGTCCCAAATGCAGAGACTCCAAAGACATGGAGTAGAGAAAGATCATCTGCCAGAAACATCCTCCATGTTGGAGGCCTAACACTGTTAATGGCCAAACTAGCACTGAATACAAATTTGCAGGTGCAAAATATGCTTTTATTAAAGTCTCCAGAGTTCTCCTTTTCTGTAAAGGCTTTCACTGACCTAGCCAGCACTATCTCTCCATCACCATTAGTGTTTTCTTGTTAACAGGACTCTTACAATACACATAGTACTGCACAAACTTTTCTGCCATCCTAGACTTGCTGAACTTGCTGAGCATGGATTTCTCCTGATTTCACAGAAGACCTTTGTCCATCATGATTTCTGTTCAAAACATGCTTGTGTTCTCTCTGTGGAGCCTTGATATTTCCACTGGCTTTGCTATTCTTTGAAAATTCTTGGATTGAAGTTCATCTTGCCTGATTTAGATGCTAAAATTAAACAGTTTAAGCTAGTTAATTTAGCTTGGAATAAATTACTACCTTAGATAACTATTTTAGGATGGGATGAATTGCCTTCTGGGAGTGCTTATCTGTGTCCAATAATTATAGAGGAAGGCTAGATGACTAGCTTAAAACAAACACTTAACATTACAATGGTTAAAGGTATGTGAAATAAGTCCTTCTTTTGCACAGGAATAAGTGAATTTCAAGCTTGAAAAAACAGAGCTCTACCATTCAGGGCAGAGCATTTTCTTTCTCACACTCTATGGCTATCTAGGAAACATAGATTGTCACAGAGGGGCAGCTCAGCAATAGACAATGCCGTGCACCTCATTTTTTCTGGTACAACCATAATTCTGATCTGTCCTAAAAGAGCAGCAAAATGATCCACTTAAATAAGATCCACTTATCCCTCATGCATTACTTTTTCTTGTTTAGTTCTTGGAATTTCTGAAGTGGAATTTAGGGAAAAATAAAACCTTTTTTTTTTTTTTTTTTTTTTAACTGTTGTGACAGTGTCTGCAGGAATTGATCTGAATTCATCTTTGAGCTTCAAACTGAAGCGCGTCATTACTCCTTTTGTGAAATTAGGAAGGTTATTCACCACTTGCTATCAATTACTCCATCTGAAGATTGGGAAAATATATGTCAGAGTGGAAGTTTGTGAAAATTTCCTAGCTAATGCTTAGAAGGAGTTTTACAGATGAAAAGG
Source organism: Tinamus guttatus (assembly GCF_000705375.1). Next base: position 125,230 of record NW_010576827.1, on the reverse strand, counting down.
AATTTCAGAGCATTAAGTAGTAATATTATAAAGCCTTTTGAGTGTACTTTTTGATTTCTTCTTCATTATTTTAGATGTGACTGTCACTTTTTTCCCTGGCTGCACTGTTGGCAGCAAGACCATCCTTCATAGGGCAGATTTTTACTGATTCACTTACTTACTCTATGAAGCATATTGGCTCTCACAATCCTCCTGACCTGTAACAAAAAAATAGAAAACACCATTAACCTGAATATAATATAATTCATGTATATATAAGAATAATACCAACTTAAGTATATGCACTGTGTATTTTATGCTTCCACTTCTTTGCTGCAATAGTGAAACATTCAGTATTTACTGTCAGATCTGGGGAGAAGGTTGTTTCAAAAACTAAAGCGTACGTGTGTGTAGACAGATGTATCGCTATGTGCATGTTTCTCAGTCTATTCGGAAGTGTGATTATTGCAATTCAGTTCCATCACTGAGAAATGGAAATCCCTATAAGTAACTATCTGGGAGATTTTCCTAGGAGAAAAGTACTGATATGACTATGTATGTGTGTATGTATGTATGTATTTATTTATTTATTTATATGCTTATCACAGAACATTCTGAATTTGATGGTTTAGATCTTGGGTTTGATTACCAGGGAAAAGTACCTCTTGCACTTAGGAAAAAAGACCCTTTTCGTTTGCATTTTCAGAATCTGTCATTTTCTGTGGTTTAATTTAGGGTAAATTTGTTGCGCTTGATGTGAGACACATTTAAGGGGACTGGTCTTGAAAAGGTGGGACCTCACAGCTTTGTATAATTTCAAAAAGCTGATTTTATAAATTAACTAAAGGGAATTACTGTAAACAAAGAAAGCAAGCAGGATGTCTAGTTTTACTTTAGATTGTTGATAAGACATATCTTGATCAGCATTCATGTCTTTTAGTTAATCGGTATGAATTATATATCCTACCGACTAGGAAAACAAAACTCATTAGTAAAGTTTTTTGAGAGTTTGCATGAAACAGGACAGACAGAAGCAGGAGAAGTTAAGCTCTCTAACAGTTTTTGTGGAAACTGTGGAATGGCCCTTTCAGAGGTTAGAGGGGACAAGATGGAACCAAGAGGAAACGAAGGCTGAAACTAAAGATCAAACTTGAAATCCTAGCATGTAAGATAGACAATCATTACACTTGTATCAAATACGATACAATCACATATCCATAGTATTATGTATTGAAATTGCTAAGAGATATACGGCATATTTATTCCTGGTGGCTAAACACAACTCTCAAGTATCTTCAGATAGAGTTCCCCATAACATTATCCAAGAAAACTTAAAAAAATCTAATCTTCATTGCACTGATAAAGTTTCTGTATCTTCTTCACTCCCACTACAACAGTTGTTGGCCTGTGATTTGTAGCTAGGGAAATGTCTCTATCATGATCTGTTGTACAGATATGCACTGTTTTCCCCCTTGAAAAGTAATAAGGCAATGCCTGATTTGCTGCTCTTCCTCCCGGTAGGTTGGTTCAGTATGGATAAGGGTTCAACCCCTTAACGGGAAACTGTTTACAGGAAAGACATGCTCAGCTGCAGAGAACTGCTGTGGCCTTTTTGGGGTGGAGGGATTTAGACAACAGCGAATCCTTGAGATTTGTTAAATGATCAGCACAGTAAGTAGTTCCATAAGGAAATAAACTCAGACCCCTGAAAGAACAGTGGGAGGGAGGGGAGGAGAGAATAAAGAGAATCTTCTGGGGAAAACAAACAACAAAAAAGTGTTCAGCCTGTTTTTCCTTTTCCCATTAATTAGGCTGCAAGGCTGGTGCTTGGTGGCTGGGCAGGTACTATTTAAAGGTCAAACTAAAATACTAAGCTTTTTCCAGGGGCAGAGACTCAGTCTTGCGTCCAAAAAGTTCTGTTTGAACGGCAGCAAGGTCTGTCCCTTGACCTTCATAACGGGACCCAGGTCTAGAAAAAACAAAAATCCTTGTAAATAATCTCTATCATTTTGCCAGCTGCTCTCGGCACTTAATCTGTCTCTTAAAACTGAAAAACTACAATTGCACCTGATGTTCCATCCTTTCAGGTCAGCTCTCACTCAGGATGTCGATGTGCTTGTCTTGGCTCGGATTGGCTTCAGTGTTCATTTGCTCGTTGCAGAGGCTCATTTCATTTAAACTGCTATGAAGTGTCCATCCTGGCAATTGACTTCCCTGTACAATTCCTGCTCAAAGCAATGGTAAGTCTGCAGGTGAATTAATGGCAATGCAGATTTCCGGCTCTAGCAAATTAGGAATAATTAGTTGCTAAAAATAAGGGCCACTATTCAGTTCTTGAAATGCTGGAGCTTTCTTGGACTTGTGTATGTGTGTATGTCTTTTTAAGGAAAATACTGCTGTGAGAGCCATCAAACCATGTGGTAGTTCTAAATACCTACCCAGTACTTTTCATTAAGGGAAATCCCCGAAACATGTAAAGCTTAGAAATTAAAGAGAAGCTATGGTGATGAGATGATACTTGTACCAAGGCTTCTTAAACATCTAACTTGTAAAAACGTTTTCTTGCCTTTACATTAAGACTATATTTATATGAAGGCTGAAGCATAGCTAAATAATTGCTCCTTTTTCTTCTTGTCTGGCGAAATTCAGCTTTTCATCAATTAAAAGCCTCCTTGTCTGCTTGCCTAAAATATGATGGATAAAATAATTTGTTTAAAATATGAAGTAAAATCCTGTTCTGGCATGCTCACCATCTGAAAGATGCTCACTGCCTATTAAGAAAGGCAATCCCTATGACTTTCTTGCACTCTTAGAAGAGCCTTTCCCAGAAATTAAGCTATGGGAAGTGATAGTGCTGCAGGTTCACTTTCTTCAAGCCTCATTTTCCTACCTGAAACAGAAGAATGTCTCTAGAAACTTAAGTTTGTTCTTTCTGCTTATTGACTTTTGCTAAAGGAGGCATTTTAACATACTACTGATGACAAAAAAAGCAATGTCTCTGATGTCTCTTCTGAACTACCTTTGACTACAATAACAAAATCATTAGCAAACTATGCACTGTTGCATGGTCTTTGGCTGGTTCAGATCTATCCACAAGCTGTATGACTACTTGGGCAAACCTAGCACATTCTGCATACTTGGTCCCTTGTGTTTCAAAGGGCAAGGTTGGATAATCACTGCCTTTATGAACACAAGTCCATGATGTCTCTGGTAAACTCTCTCTGCAGACTGGAGTGCTCGGAAAAAAAAAAAAAGGATGAAGCTGAGGTGTGAGGGAAGCATGGATGTTCCTGCTGTTCTTGGTGTTGTGCTGTTCCTGGTGAATTGCTGAGGCTAGCTGAGACCGATGGGGCTTTCTACTTTTGCTTTCTGCTTTGGCTTTCTACTTTGTCACTTGCTTTGTATTGAAGGCACTCACAGTCTTCAGCAAAATCAGTTCAGACAACAGAAAAAAAAAAGGAAAAAATGCTCAGTGTTCTTTTTAGTATGCTTTTTTTTTCTTGTACTTTTTAAACTCTCTTCCCCAATCTACAGAGATATGCTAAGCTCTCTGAAATGATTCACATGCAGATAGCCATCGCTAGGTCCTACAGTATGTGAACACCTCTGAGGAGCCTTATTTAAAGTGCTTATAGAAGAAAAGGTTATTTTTACTGTGACTACATGTATTTTTCATTATCAATCACCTTTTACTTAGATGGCATTGACTGAACAGGACAGATTCTTTGTTAAAAAAAAAAAAGAGTAAAATCTAGAGCTTTTTTGTCCTGTAAAATTTATACTTGTTTAATTATATGAACACATTAATCCAATCAGATATGGCCCTTTTCTTCTTAATCCAGTTTATATGTGTTTTTCATTAAAAATCTTTGAAGCCAGCTATAGACCAGTATTTTTTCCCTGCTTAACCTTCTAATCATCCATCGTGCACAATAACAGAAGAGGGGTGGCTTGGCAGGCTTATTAGAACTCACTTCCCATGTATGATACGCATTATTCAAATAATATAAAAGACTACCTGAACTGAACCAACATCCTTGTGGTGAGAGTGATGAAATGCAGCTGTAGAGATAAAGGCCTGAATATTATGCAAATGAATGACTGAATATTATACGAAGTGTACTGCACAACATATTAAAACAGATTGCAGGACCGCTTGGTTCCCATTGGTGTTTTTGCACTTTGGATTAGTTTCCTAGATAACTTTATCTGCCCATACAGATCCAATGAAATCACTCCCATTAAATTATTTAAGAACTGGAGCTGACTTATTACTCATTTACTGTACAGGTTTATAATAGTGGGGTGTTCATACAGTGATGCAATGCTACTTGCCTGTAACATAGGGATTAACTCATTATTTGCTGGACAACTTCAACAGCTTTTGAGATTTCTTTCCATAGTCAAACTTTTAAACTTTGATGTGTACCCAACGGTTTCTCAGATTACTATAGGAAATAATTTGTTTGCGCAAGAGTGACTTCTGAGACAAAGTTTCTTATGTAGATAGCATGATCAGAAACTGTTCCTCAAGGTTTGAATCTTCAATGTTTCTCACTTCAACACAGCAGTTTATTACATACCTCAGGACTTGAGCCGTGATGAGGCTTCACAAATCATGTTTCAGGTGATGAAGAACCTTTTGCATGTGGACATGAATCGTGAGGACATTTACACATTAATGCTTAATACATGGATTAAGCTGGATGGAGTACACCAAGTCTGCACGTAGCTTTGCTTGCAGTAGAAATATAGGAATGGAAAAGCTAGATTCTTATAGGAATGGAAAAGCTAGATTCTCCATTAATTGTTCATAGCAGACTTTTATAAATGTGACTCAAGGACCGGTGCCAAAACCTTTAAGAACAGAGCATGAACAGGTATTCTGTCTGCCTACATCCCCTGACGATCTCTTGAGATATCCAAACCTTTCAAGAGGAGCATTACTTTATGAAAGATCACATCCAAGATTTAGTGGTGCTCTCTTAAAAATAAAGCAGTTTCTCCCCCCATCAGCTTGTCTTTATTTCTATTTGGCAAACATAGCTTTTTATCAGCCACATTTTTAAATTAATTAACATTAATCTCATTATTTTTATTACTGACTCCAATTTACTGTATGTAGTTCCTTATGTTAGAACCAGTTTGTCAGAGCATTAGTATTAGCAGATTTCAGGACTGCTCTGGGAGAATGTTTGTTAGTCATCTGTATCTGAAAAGCTGGGAGGAAATAGTTTAATATAGTTTGGTAAATCCTAAAAAAACTGCTGTTTATCTCCATAAACTGTGTTCTATTTCGTGATCTGTATTTGCTGCTTGCAGCTGATAGGCATCACTGAGAAGTCATCTGCATTATAACTATTTTAGCCCTGATAGAGGAGATTAGAGAGACCAAGTATTGTGAAAATGCTTTGGAATTATATTTTTATTTCTTTAGCCCAGTTTCCAATGAGTATGAGCTTGTTGTGGCTTATGAACAAGGTGATTTTTAGTATTTGTTCTGAATCTCCAATTGCTGGCCTTTGAAAATGTACAGAAATCTGTTATTGCCCTGACTTCAATCTCTGGAAGTGTGCATGTTATAGAAAATGAGAAAAAAAAATACAAATGGAGTTGGGGCAGAGGAGATTTTGATGTTTGTTTCCAGCATAGGATTTTCCCAGCAAATCTAGATTTGGTCCATTTCTTATCCTCCTTTTCCAAAGTACTGTTTACTGTGAGAGGCAGAAAAGTGACAGAAGCCTTGTTTTGACCCCAGACAATCTTCATGTGCTCTTATAAAACAACTAAAAACATGTCTGCTGATGTTCAGAATTCAAAAATTTGTAATTCTGAGGCATGTTTGAGTGTGCTTCTTATCGATGCCTGGGGAAGATTTCTTGCCCTGGCCACATGGGATGGAGGATCTTTGTCATTCCAAGCACGCAGAGGGCGTCCTGGCCCAGGCCTCAAGGCAGTGCAAGGCCACGGATTACTTTAGAGTACCTAGTGATTCTGACAATAAATCTTAGTGGTTGAGCCAAGCCAATACAGCATGAGTGTCAGTCAAATTTCAGTTATCTGTGTTTAAGCAATTATCCTAAGCACTCTGTTATAGGAAGGTGTGATTTTATTTAAGGTATGATTCCTCTCACCTATTTTCAGTTCCTACACTGGGCCCATTGACTGTCACAAATCCATACTTTGTAATTACTATGTTTGGTCAGAAAAAAAAAACAAACAAAAACAAAACAACAACAACAACAAAAACCCAAACAACAACAACAACAACAAACAAACAAACAAAAAAGGACAAATTTCTCCAGAGTAGAGCAGTCATCTATAGTCATCTATAGAGGATGAATATGCTAGGCTGATTGCAATGCACTTTTTTTCAAGCAGGCAGAGGTTGTTTGGAGCATCACAGCAGTTGCATACTCCTAACTGACTGATAGGAGCAGAAAGACAGGCAGAGCTCTGGGAAAAAGGAAGGGAAGGGAAAGGGAAAGGGAAAGGGAAAGGGAAAGGGAAAGGGAAAGGGAAAGGGAAAGGGAAAGGGAAAGGGAAAGGGAAAAGGGAAGGGAAAAGGGAAGGGAAGGGAAGGGAAGGGAAGGGAAGGGAAGGGAAGGGAAGGGAAGGGAAGGGAAGGGAAGGGAAGGAAGTGGTAGACAACTTTCAAAAGCAGAAGCCGTACTGAGAAACGTAGGAAAGCACTTTTGAGCCAAGACAGGTTCAGGCACACATGTACAGCAGTCAACAGACTGTAAACAAACAGTAGATCTGGTGGGATGTTACTGCGCTCCAGTATCCAATCCCGTAGTCAAATAATGACTGAAAAAATAAAATGGTTAAAAACAGAATTTACAGAATTTATATTTCTGAGAGTAGAAACAGTAGAAGCAAAATGTGGTAAATATTGTAGAAGCAATCTTTTTTTGGTGAAAATGGCAGTTGCCACACAAGTATTGAATGCATTTGGCAACAGATAAGCCAGATTCATCGAGCAGCTGCCAAATATCACTCTAACTGGAGCTACAAAAAGTACTGAGAAATTAGCTTCAGGCATTGCTACACATTTGAGGAAGGTTTTGTATGAAAACCCAGAGGGGCAATTATTTACCTTTCTTTTGAAGCCTTTTTTCCCCTTTCTGAGCCCTACACTACTTCTTTGTTTTCCACTGAAGAAAAAAGAAGTGTCTTCCATGAGACATGCTTTTTGCTCTGTATGCTGTCACATTCCCATGTGTGAAGACATATTATCTATTTAGTAGTCCCAACTGTAACACCTGCTGCCACCCAGACAGTATCAAGAGGACTAATAACACTAAACTGTTCTCTATTCATTTTCATGGTTGTTAGGTATATTCATATATCTAATTATTGAGTTATAAATGCACAGTATTTCTCAGAAGAGGGTTATCTTGTTCCATGCAAATATTTAGCTATTCTGACTACGAAATAGGTAGCATTAAGGCTAGCCCTGAGACACTGATGATTAAAGATATGCCTGTGTACCACTGTAAATCATTCTCAAGTTCTAGCAACAGAGAAAAGATTTGGTTTCAGTTTTCACATGCAAATTCTTTTGTTTTCTCTCAATTTTTAAAAAGTGCATTAGGAAAGCACTTGAAAAGGCAGAATAAAGGCCTTGAGTAGGTAGACATGTTGCAGATAGAACTGCAAAGAAACTCAGCAACACCAAGGCAAAAATGCCCGGCATGCTCAACAAATATCCCAACAAATGACACAGGTACCTGCTTATGCTGGAGCTGAATTTAACAGCCCAGACAGTGAGGAGTGGAAGATGTATGGCTGCAAACCACCTCTGCAGCTGTCTGTTTTGGGGAGGGGGATCTATAAGGTTGCTGGGACAAAAGTCTCATAGCTGCTATAATGCCAGGAGCCCAACCTGGCAGACTGACACCCTGTCAGTGCTGAGCTTTGTACACCCAGAAACATATGTAGCTGTCCCCAAATTGCTAGGACTGATTTAATCACCCGGTAAAATATCTAGATGTCAAATAAAGACTGACAAATTGTAGGCACACAACTGGTATCTCAGTCAGGTGGTGACCTCTGTTACCAAATGGGAGACTGCAGTGAAGTGCCAGTGAATTCGATAGTAAGGGTAAATTTGCAGTCTCAGATACCATTCTAGTTCAGAGTGCCCAGTTCTGACCTAATTAAATATGCAGTGCCACGACAGTCAGTGCGATGACACAGAATGTAAAACAGAGCAGAAAAAGATCTGTATAAGGCCAATCATTTCTCTAGTCTTACCTCTTTTTCTCTTATTTCTGTATATTGCTGACTGTAGCATTTAACATGGAAGAAGAAAACCCTCAGTATATTCTTAATTTTATTTTAAATAGCATATAAAATAGCAATAACACTACTAGGGATAATATTTATTAAATTTTAGATGATGACAGTCTTATTCAGCTATCATCAGCATTATATTCCACAAATTCAAACCTCCTGATTGCCTGGGGGATGTCTTTTACCTTCATCCTTGCAACAGTGTGCTGCATTTCTATACTGTTTATGCTTGAGATTTCCTGGGCCTTTTAAGTGGAGTTTCTCTGTGCTTTGCATTCTCATTTATTATTTCTAGCACAGCATTGGCCAGCTCAGAGAATGAAGATGATTTGGCTTGGACATAAAGGCAGTTCAGAAAAAGGTCATTAATGCGAGATGCTGGAGATAGCTGCAGACAACTGAACAGTAGTTTTCCACAAAAAAAAATGTATACCAGCATCCAGATTTTATTCAGGAAAATTTGAAATTCATTTTATTTGATTTGATTTCTCTTAATGTCACCCCATATGAGATCAATGTGATCCACACATCCTCCTTTCTTCCCCTCTCCTCTTATTCATCATCATGACAATAACAATTTTTCTTTCATAGCAGTTTGGAGGAAAAACAGCTTGATTCACATGTGTGTGGGTGAAGGGAACGACAAGTCAGAGATGAGTTTTGTACTGGGCCACGAGTCCTGCAGATTCTGTTACTTTTTGTCACAAGGATGTAAAACCTGAGGTTCTAACCTGACTTCTGTGAAGGTTGTGTGTCCTTTACTCCACATGTCCTCCTCCTCTTCAGCAGTTTCATGATTCCAGTGCAATAGAGACATCATGACAGGTCACAGCCATGCAGGGGGAGGTGAGGGAAGGCAGAGAAGCAGAGATCTCATACCACACTGAGAGGTTTAAATAGCATGATGGAGACCTTGAAGTGGATAAATGTGGCAATTTGCTTTGCTAAGCAGACATTCTGTCGTATTTTCAACAATGTGGAGCTTTTTCGGGGCATAGAGCTTAATTTCTAGATCTGAGTTGCAATAATGCAGCCTGGAGGTCACTAATGCAGGGATATCTGTATGGTATGATTACTGCGCGTATTGCCATATAGCTATGACTCCAAGAGAAAGGAAGCAGTCACATGGCTATTTGGACATCTAGGAACATCCAGGAATCCAAAGCAATCTGAAAGCTACAAACCACTTTTTTTTTCCCCCAGGTATTTATGTGCCAACTTGAAGAAAGAGAACATTAAAAAAAAAATCTATATATTAAACTCACTTACTATTATTCTAAATAGTTCCTAAAGCTATGAGAGGAAAAAATGAAAAGAGAAAAGAATTTGTCCTCAATTTCTTCAGGTTATTTTTTGTACATTTGTCAGGATTTTGTGTACTATTTATTTTTGTTTTTCTCCTTTCTGACATGTTAGCAAGTACACTCTCATTTTGATTGTGCAGTCTTTAGATACAAAGCAATATGAGGAAGGAAAGGCTCTTTTCAGTTTGTTCGTTTTCCGTTGGAAAAAAGTGATTCCTCAAGCCACAGATTTTGCAGGGAAGATTCATTTATAGTTCCAAAGATATGTTTTAAAGACACTTGTCATTATAACCAGGATCGGACAACACTCCACAATTAACAGTATCCCTTTGTAATTTGCTTTCAAGAAGTAAGAAAGCTTGGTAACCTACTCTGAAGTCTTGTAGGAGGTGGGCACCAGCTACCTGAGGCAAAGCAGAGCCTTCCATACGGCCTAATGTCCAGTGTCTACTCATTGTATTGAGAGCAGTAGGGTAGAAGGAGGAAGATTTATTAATTGTTTGTAAGAATGTAGTGAGGATATACATAACATACAGAGTCCCATTTAGCGCAGCTGGAAATCTCCATCAGGATGGTTTGACTCATTATTCTGGGCCTTCATCAGCTGAGGGAGCTATTTTTTTTCATCAGCTGAGTAAGATTCAAGATAAGGAGTCAAAATAGTTCTGTAGTAATTCCCAATAGGAATGGAGGCAGGATGTTAACTTCTACACACCTGTACATGCCTGCAGAAGAAATAAAAAAAAAATGGTCTCTACAAGTTCACACTTAATTAATGAAAAAAGTGAGAGCTTTATGTGTATCTAAGAAATAAAAAACAAACTCAAACTGAGAAAATTGCCCATAGTTTTATCAGAATGAGAGATGATATAGATGAAGGAGCAGTAGAAAACACAAAGAAGGAGGAATTACTGCATGTGGATCAATATAGAATTTACAGAAATTTAAATTACAGGTATTTTTTGCATATTCCTAAATCAAAAAAATAATCTTTAGAATGGTTTTGATTTCTTTTTCTTTTTTTTTTCCATTGAAGCAAAGGTATCTAAGTTTAAAATCACAGAGTTGTTCCTCAAGAACTTCTTAGGCTGCCTTTGGATATTTACTGCCTACCAAGCATTGACTTTGACAAAGGAAATCTCTCCATTCCATTTGAAAACCTTTACTATCAATATATAAAAATGAGACTATATGTTTTCTTTTCGGAAAACATTTGAAATATGCCCTACCTGCATTATTTAATGTGTTATTTTATTTTTATTTTTTATTTTTTTGGTAGGACCAGCCTTTCTGAGGTGAAACAAAGAAGGGGAAGGGAGGATGGGAAAGGAACAGCAGGATTCGCAGTGGTGTTGTATTCTGACCAACAGTTCAGTGCTCAGTTACAGTTAATGGGGTGAAAAGCTTTGATAAGGCATGTGAACTGAATTGCTAATACACTGTTCCTAGAGCTAGCCAAATTCAGAACTTCCCAAATGTGGTCTGTTATTCCAGAAGTTGAAAAAGGAGTAGTCTCATGATACAAGCCAAGCTTTTTTAACCTATCCACAGAAATGTCAGTATTATTTTAGCAAGTGATTCATAATATCTGTAATACAAAATCTTGTATTTTGTACATTGCATTTTATATGGTAACTGGCAAATTACAGTATAGCATAAACTGAAAGTTAATGACTTATACTGCATATCATGGCTGTGATCCCAGCATCTTCAGACCACAAGGACTGGAACTATGTAGCAATTTTGAACGCAAGCCCCTGTTACCAGAAAGGAGGCATGTATGATTAAGGATCACTTCTCCCTGCACTACGCAGCTGATCTTTGTGTTTCTGAAATAGTCTTCTTGCTGGAATGCTTTGTTACAATTGCACATAAGATTTTTGAAAAGAAGCAAAGTGCCGCAGAGATGAAAATGTTTATTTTTTACTTTTCTCCTCACAGATATACCTATACTGTACCAATTTCTAAACTGTCAGTGTCTGCAGACACTATCAGTATTAGAAAGCAGGAACTACTATTATTGTGCAATTTACAATGTGCAATTGAAGCAGAGCAATTGTTGTACAATCTATAAAGACCTACTCATAAACGTCTTCAAAGAGGGTCTTAATTACTGCGTGATTTACTACATGGAGAATACCTTCCCTTTTGTGTTTGGAAGTATTTTGCTGCAGAAGAAACCTTTTTAGCCAGGCTTTTATAGGCCAGCCTTTGCATTGGTAGCATGCATTTACTAGCTGTATAATTGGTGGCACAGTTCTTCTATCATAAACATTGTTATCAGTTAATTAAACTTGAAATGGAGCTTTGTTCCACAACATGTTTTGTCAGATTGTTTTCCTTATTTATTTATCATCATAAAATTTTATTTTATGACTGGCAGCTTCTCAGCCCTCCAATAATAATATAAATCAAAACAAGATTTTAGTCTTCATGCAATTTCCTTTTGGTCTCAAAATATGAAACCAGATGTTTTTGGCATGCTAAAGATGCTTTTCATCTTTTTTTAGATTCTCTCAATGCAGTCAAAGTAAATGCATTTTTAAAACCAACTTATGAAAGTTAAATTTCCTTTGTTCGCCTGGGTGTAGTCTGGTTTGCATTGATGCAGCAGCAACGAGAGACCTTCCAGATAACACACTGAATGCCATTGAAGAATTACATATGTGTGTCTCAAGACTCAGACAGCAAGAGGAATTGTATTAATAGCAGAACAGTAAATTTATATTATAATTTAAAGCATTATGAACTTTTTTATTTGTGTGTGTGTAAAGGGCTTAGCAATCAGCTAAAGGAAGATTGGACTACAGGACAACTGTGTATCCTGCAGCCTGTATCCAGTAAATGGCTAACCTACAATATTTGTTCACATATTTAGCAGCTTTTTTTCTGAGTTGAAACAGATTTTTTTTTTATGATGCCCTAACGAATTGTCATCAGTATTTCCTTTAAGCTGTGAATCCTATTTCAGTAGACATTAGATCTTGGCCTAAGGCTATTACCAAAGGACCTAAACATTCCCAGGCGGGCCTCTCTTCAATAACAACAGGAGCCTTGAAGGGATTTACTGATACTGTAAAGAATATGAAGTAATAAACAGGAACTGGAGCAAAGTGGGGCAGTTGCTATGAACATTTGCATGCCAATCCGCAGACTTTTCTGTCCTATCAAAATAATTCTGCTGTCTAACCCCCGAAAGCAAACGGAAAGGCTTTGGCGTGCCTGTGCACGGAGTTTTTCTGTCTGCTTTACAAGCTGGGATTGCAGACAGACTTCCCCATATCAGCCTCCATGACTAAACTTAGTGAGAGATGTAAGCAGACATTTGTTGTTAAACCCTCTCCAGTCTCAGGGATGACAGAAATAAGGTTTATGGTGAGACTAAGCATTCTCAACCCCATAAAGCTGTAAGCAAATCTAAGTATCTCACAGATTACAGAGATACAGGGATTATGTTATCAAAAAAAAAAAAGAAGAAAAAAAATAAACTGAAATTAAACTGAATGTTATCATTTCAGCTGGTCACTTCATTTACTTTTCCAGATTTTCTGCTTCAGTTTTCAATGAACTTACTTAAACATTTTTTTTAGCATTCCTCCTGCATTTTGAGATTAAAATAGTAATTTTTGAAAGATGACTATATGTCCAGAAATTTACTGTATTCTGAAAGTGCATCTTGTCTCCTTCTCACTTCATCATTTTTCCTGTTTTCATTTTTAATTGGAGAAAAGTTAATTAGAAATTAGGTCTAGGGTGGGAGAGAGGACGAAGTACAAATATCGGGAAAAGGGAGTCCTAGTCAAGAGTGAGTTCAGAGGTGTCTTCCCGGATAGTCTTTTGCTTTTTCTGACTTCATCAGAAAAAGAAAGAGAAAAGAAAAAAAAAAAAAAAAGGAAAAGCACTGTTTGGGGAACTCTGACTCCTAAAGATTGGAATGGAAAGGTCCCAGTGACCAAAACAAAAGCTCAGAAATGCAGAAGGCTGAGAATGGGCTAATTAACAGGAATGAAGTAAGGAGAAGTGGAAGAGAAAGGGAATGTGGACAGACTGACAGTTTTTTAAAGAGCTTTGATTTTCAGTGCATTTATACAAAGGATGTCATTTAAATAAACCTGTTCTGTGACTGTCCCTTCTCCTGTTCAGAACTGGGAATCCCTCCTCTTCTTCTCTGTAAGAGTCTCATGGCAGCTAAGCTACTTACCTACAAAAGTGAAAGAATTTGGGAAGGGGTGTAATTGTTTAATGGATTTTATGTAAAGCCCCTGTATGAATGAGACCTCAGATGATGTGAATGCTGTGCAGGCAGTAGGTACCTGCTTACTTCAGGTTTTTCTTTGCAGTGGAGATACTGGGCACTCGTACAAATGTCTGGAAACGAGAAACACATGGCTAACTAGCTGTGAAACTCCAGCTAGTATTGCAAGGACCGTGGGCCAGGGACGGATCATCTCCCACCCTCAGAACAGTTGGAAATAATTTCTTATCCACTTTTTAGTTTCCCCACAAAAAGTAACTGCAACAGATACTACCTATGTGATTGCAAATAAAAAGCAGACTGCCTCATAGACGGTCAAAACATAAGTCATACAACCTCCTTTCTTCTCCCCATCTCTTTCTAGCTCCATACATGTTCCACAATGGAACCAAAGGAGCTACAGGTGAGCAGAAAAACTGAAGATATCCTTCTTTCTTCATGTTAATATGGGAGAATATCTGTGTTAAATCCCTCCCCTACATAAGATCTCCTACTTTTAAACTCATGGTGGTGTACAAAATAAGAATACAGCAGTGTTGCTCATATCTTTTTGCGCGTTGGAGCCCCAAGCTGAACAGCTTCACTTGTACGAGTGGCTACGTTCTGCTTCAGCTTTGCCCTGTGAGACGATGTTTCACTGTTGTGCCCCCCTGAACACTCCGCGGCATCCAGTGCAACACGGCCAGCTAATGACATTATATTTAGACCCTACATTTTAATAAACAGATACAAGTAACTGTAGCCATGTTTTCGATCATTAGTGTAAAGAAATTCTTACAGGGTAGATATATATGGGCTAGAGCCACTGAATGGCTGCAAAACTTCACAGTTTGCTTGGTTTATAAAATGTTCTGTTTGAACCCTTGCTAAATGTTGAGATTTGACATTAACCACCATCATCACAATAAACACAGGATTTTTCCACTAAGAGAATCAAGTCTTATTTTTTAATAAGAAACAACTATGTTTACCGCAAATTTTGGAATACATCATGCAAATATCAGACTAGATTCATAATGTTTTGATATTGTCCAGAACATGTACATTTCCTTTCCTTACTCTTTTTTTTTTTTTTTCATTTTGCCACAAATCAAATAAGACATAACAAATATATCCCACCACATGGTGGTAGGTCAGATACCTGTGTTATATAAATCTTTATGCTGAGAGTTTATGACATTTTAAACTTAGAGCTTCATTCAACTTGATGATTTTGGCAGCAGCCAATTACAACATTAAACAGTTCACAGAACTTAACCTAAGACTGAAAATTATATATTTTTTGTAATGACTGATTTGCACCTTTCCCAGTTCATTTAAAGCAATTCAGTTCAAAAGTCTCACCCTTCTTAATTAATCCCTTTTAATTTTAAGCTCCAGTGTGTGTCTTTGCTTCTTTACTGTATCTACTTATTAAACATTATCAATAGAAAAAAAATCCAGGCTTTCAGGAGTTGTATGACTGTCCATATATATGCTATTAGAACAAAAAGCAGGGAAAATTGCTGCTATTATGACAGAGCCCAAAGACTGAAAAGACTTTTTTCAACTCTATTATATTCTTTAAAAATGCAATGAGAGAAGTATTGCAACTTGGTATAAGAATTGTGAGATTTTAGCAGAAAGATGGAATTTAACACTGCATATCTCACTAATAAAGCTCTGAGCATACTCAATTGCTTGGGGTTTCCCTCCTGGTTCATACCTTTCTGGTACGCTTCCTGTTTTCCTCAGATTTTCGTCTGTCTTAAGGGCTCTGAGGCTGTGCTATGCCGGACAAGCAGCTCTGCTAGGTGTTTTATGGAGAGAAAAAAAAAGTTGTAATATATAGCTTTGATATAAAATAAGCTGCATGCAAAAGAAAATATAGAATTGTTTGTTAATTGTTAATAGGATAGTTTGTTAAAAGGAAGACATATAGTATTTGTTAACAATGTAGAAAGAAATTCCATACTGCTTTCTATTTTGAAGGAACAATTTTATAGTATTTGCTTTTCACATGTGTTTGGTAGGGTTTGAAACCTGGATTGAACATCTGCAGCACACAGTTTCGCAGATCTTGGGTAAAATATATTGCATCTTGTTTAAAATATCCTAGTATCTTGAATACCTGGGAGGCATTCAGAAGAGAGAGACACCTCCTCTCCTTGTTAAATATTTACTACTTGAGGCCTGAACATCTTCAATTAGCTAAGGATGGTGATGTCAGTGGACACTTCCCAAGGTTAGCTGCCTCAGTATTTGTACAGATTTTATCTGAAGTCCTTTTCTTGAGAAGAAGAACGCATCCAAACTCAACAAATTGTCATTGACAAATAACCACAGTAGCCTAAGGATAAAAGAAGGGCAAGTATTCAACAGAGAAGGAGAACATGAACATTAGCAGAATAAACCCGACCTGTTTAGTGTGTTTAGCTGTCTGAGATTTTCAGACTCAGATTATTTATTGGCGCATAAAGCCTAGGATTTTGGGATAATTCCCACAATTTAGATACCAAACAGCTGCAATTTAACTGTTTTTTTTTTTTTCCCTGAAAGGATGAGGAAGACTCTCCATACATATTAAGATGCAGCATGACGATTGGGTGCTTTCCAGGTGGCATACCACTTGGTGCTAAGTGGCTCAATTAGAGAGTGTCTTTCTCTTTCGGCTGTATTAGTTTTGCCAACTGTATGCTTTATTGTGGAAAGGACAATGTCAAACTGCCCTCACCTCCCTTCCCCTGCTCCCTTACATGTGAATGTGAGGGAAAAAGCTGGGATTTGGGGCCTGGCTGTTAGCAGGAGGGAGGAAGATGCGTGTCCCGGCAGGCTGCTTAGTGAGCAGGGTGAGGATGCTCTTCAGAGATCACCTGGAGGAGGAAAGAAGCAAAAAAGCAGCCACGGCTACGGGATATAATGTGAGAGCCACAGCCCTTGCTCCTGCTAGACAACCAGGCAAAGAAACTACCGTTCATTTAAACTGACCCTACGTAGCCACCCTGCCCCACGTCTGAGCTCAGCCCATGTGAACTAGCCTGCTCATTTGTCAGCAGAAGAAAATCAGACCTCTGTTTTTCAATGTCACAAGTTTGTGAGTCAATCGGATATGAACAGGCAAGGAGAAATGAGAAATTTAGGTGGTATATGGAAAATATTTGTGCTTCGTATCTCATCCCTCTGGAGTTCAAGCTTGTTGCAGTTACAAAGTCTATTAAAATAACATAGCGAGGAAGGCTTTTCTCTCTTTTGAGGCAAACATGTAGGCTGCTGTTTTTTCTGTAATTCTCTGAATTATAAAGGTTATTAATAATGAAACAGTTTGGGCATTTTGACTTTCTTACATTACAGCCATTTTTCACTTGTTAAAGTTGGAATGCCTACTTTTTAAAAATAGGCTGGTTAGAATTTTTTAAAAAATTCAATTTATTTTACATGTTATGGCAACTCCTGTTTATATCTATTCTCTACAATGAAACTGAACCAGGCAGCAGCAACAAAGAATGAAAAAGGAATATGAAAAAGATAAAAGAAAAAAATAAGCATTTGTTTATTTGCATGCTATTCTTTATTGTTTGCTTGGGGAGAGCATCCTTTGCCAGACTCCTTAGTGAAATGAAGACTAGTAATCAAAATGCAATTATATTTTTTTATGTTATTAAATGCCTAGATGTATAACACAAAAGATTCATATCAATAATGAGTTTTGATAGCATTTCCAACTTTTTGCTCTATAATATTTCTCTACACCACCTATGTAAAGCTTGATTCTCAGAATTTCGTGCAGCATTACTACTCCTATGTATAAAATGATTTATATCACTATGCATAACTTTGTAAAATAAGACTTAGAAATTCTAAATGTCGAAAGAGATGATGATTTCATTAAGGACTGCACCAGAATGCCCATTGACTTTATTGACAGAACACAGGGTCTATAGAACCATGTATTTATGGGATAAAATGCTGAGAAGAAGGTAGATTTAATTGTCTTTTTTTTTTCCCTAGTGTAGACTCTGTTTACCTTCTTTTCATTGAATGTTAGCGTAGTTAGCAGTCTGTGTAAATGTGCATTTATTCTTAAGGTTCATATTTAATGCACCTTCAAAAATCAGGCTTAAACCATAGTACATTTAGTAGAAAGTACTTCTATTGGGCAGTAGCATAGTAAGTAATGATATTCAAGATTTTTTCCCCAGCTATTGATTTTTAAGAAGCGGGGGGGGCAGGTTGGAATCTAGATAGTGAACCAGCAGCAAAACAATATGCTGTTATTTCAGGGGGGAGGGTCAGTTTATTAGGAAGAAGCATACTTTAATTAGAAGGAATATGTTAATTTCAACAGCGCATTCTTCATCTCTCTGCCCCCAAAAATCCTTGCACCCACCTACATTCCTTTTATGGACAGTACAAAGGAGGATAATAGATGCCTATAAAAGTAACTAGTGAAATTCTGCATTAGGATAATCTGTCACCCATTTCCATTTTTTCTGAAGAAAGCAAGCATAATCAAAAGCCTAAATGACAAAGAGTTGACAGTAAGATTCCGTAGTAAATGATTCCAGAGTCGCTGGCCTGCGGAGATGCTGAAGAAGTCCCCAGCAGACCTGATTAATTCCAGTTTCTCCAGCTGCCAGGGGAGCAGAGGCTAAGCAGTTTCACAGAGAGGAGCCTATTACCACTACTAGGCTGAAATAGATCTAATCAACTCACAGCCGCTCAAAAGAAAACTTTGCAGGTTTAGCGCACTAAGGCAGTGCTTTAAAATGAGGACTACAAAGGATCACGGGAGTCGGAGACCGTTTAGGCTTTATTGCAGCTCAAGGAAATTTTCTGCTGCCGTGAGGCCATGCTAATTTCCTGAACGTGACAGTGCCTCCCGGGCTGCGTGACATCATTTCAGGAGTGGCCCCCATCCCCTTAGTTAAATATTTCCATTACTGCTACTTTTTTTTTTTTTTAATTCAAAATAGTTCATTTATCAATATATCTCCTGCTTTGGGATTAATTAGTGGAGCCTCTCCAAATCTGCTATGTAATTTGTGGTGGCACGGGCGGAGACTGATATTGCCGTTTTCGAATTTTGTTTGTCAATACTTTTTAGGGAATAAATTGCAGATGTGCTCTGTGCCTTTGCCATAAATTTTATGCTTGTTTTGTGGGGCTTCAAATATTTCTACCAGGCTTCACAATGATACACATTTTGACTGATTTTAAGGATAAAAATTCAAACACACTTTTATTTTTTTGCAATGACTAATATGCTTTCAAAAAAATGCAAAAATCCTTATTCCTTTTGTTCTTTCATTCATTCATTCTTTTTTGTTGTTGTTGTTGTTGTTTTTTAAGTCCTCCAGTCCCCATGGAGAATGCCAAAATCAGGAAAATGCACACGCAATGTGTTAGATTACGAAAACAGTAATTCCATCAGCTCTTTCTTGTCACTCAATTGGAAAACCATCCTTAACAGATAAATACTCTTTTTTGGTTTTTGTTTATTAATAATCAGGATTTGGCCTTAAGTGAAGCAGCTGTATGATACAAAGCTGTAAAGATTTGGTGTGATACCCACAATTTGCGAGGAAGCTCTTTAGTGATGGCTGCTACATTCTTATCTTTCTATCAGCCTCCCAAATGATTTAAGATGGACATTTGGAAAAAAAAAATATATATATATGCTTGTGACCCTGATGGGGAGGGAGGGACGCAGAGAGGCAGCAGTGGAGGTGGTTGCACTCAGGATGGTCAGGTGGCTGGACAGGCCACATGGTGCTGCCTGCCTAGCATGGAGCTCAGCTATCTTCCTAGAAAAACAAAAAAAAAGAAAAAGAAAAACTGAAAACTGAATGAAGCTTTTCAGTCTTAAAGCTCTTACCCTAGATAGGAACCATACCCTATATGCAAGTACATGATTCTTTCAAACAGTGTGCAAATCTACCAGCCGTTACTTCATCTGCTAGCACTTCTTGCTAGCCTTTTCTGTATCAAGCACGATACTTTTGGGGGTTAGCAGGGAAAAGGGAACAGATTGCAACAACCTTGTAATCAGTGACTTACATTAGATATATAAAGAGTCAGCTTGAAATAAAGGGAGACAAAAGGGTTTATTCCACACAGAGTTGCTGCACATCTTTTATGAATACTTTAATAAATGACAGCAAAATGCTGTAGATGAGGGTAGGGTGCTGTTTTGCAGTAATGGGTGATTTTTAGGAGGAAAAAAAAATCCTTTCTCTCTTCCAGTCATTCTCCTTCTCTTGATGTTTCTGAAAGAAGGTAGAGAAAAGTAGGTTGTACAACATATTTTGGACTGACTTTCAGGGGGAATATGAGACAAAATAAGAACCAATTTTGTTAGATTCGGGCAAGCTCAAATGGAAAAGGGGGGAAATACTGGAATATCAGAATTTGAGCAGTTTATCTGTAATTGTACACATGAAAATACATTTAATTAGGCGGATGTGAGAGCTACAGAGTTTTAATGACCTCACGTTGGGTAGATACAGTCAGATGAGTAAATGTTGATTACAGGAGCTGGAATGAGTCAATACCAAGGCGGGAGTAGAGCAGAGGATACAAGGAAGGAAGAAACATGGGATCTGCATTGAAGATGGATTTTGAGCATTAAGCAGCATTCTTGATGAAGATAAGGACAGCAAGGTGAAAACTACACCCAGCTTGGGAGCCTGTTAGTGCTTGAGGTCACTGCGGGACATGTAGACTCTGAAAAAGCTAAAACTAGGTGGTATAACAGTAAAGGTTCTCTGTCCTCTGTGCTGATTTCAAGTTAAAGCTTGGACTTCCATCAAGCTATAAGGGCAGGACACTATTAACTTTCTTCGTCCTTTTTTTGCACTTTATGAAACTTAGTCTCTGGTCTGTTCTTTTTTTTTTTTTTTCTTCTTAATTTGAGCTTCTCCTAAATTATCTACCAGCCTTCTCTGAGTTCTCTGAGAAGAGCTACTGTTGTTACTATGATTTTGGGAGGATATTTTGAGAATTCATACTCTTGCTTGTATGAGCAGTGTCTTAAAAAACATTCAGTGCTAAGTTACACCATTGCCATAGTATTTCTTCTGTCTGAGAAGACCCATTTCTTCCCTGTTCACTGAAGAACTGCTGCACTAAGGGGACTAATACTCTTCATGCTACTCCAACTTGCATACTCTCAAATTAGTGCATTTGGAGCAAAGTGCCCCAAAGATATCCATCTATTTCTAACAATGCAGCTGTCATGTTTCTGCTTCTGAGGTGTAAGGTCAGAATCAACATTCATTAATGACAATGAAAAGTTTCCATTCGTTTTAGCAGGCATTGATCAGAGAACCATCACCGAAGGAGCTATACTTAGCATGCAGGAGATATAGGAGGAGAAGGAGGAGGAGGAGGAGGATCTGGACAGCTGCAGAGCTGCTTGTTCAGGAGCACCTCATTTTTTCTTTTTCAGGCTGACTGCAGGGAGGAGAAAACAAGCAAGCAAACAAATTTGATTTCCTGCCAAGATCCTTTCAGTTCCTACAGCATTGGCCAGCTGACCACCAGGTTGCAGCGTGGTCCAAGGGCTCCCAGGGCTGGTGCTGAGTGAGCTCCCAGGGAGCTCCTGGGGCATGTGGGAGCGACCAGGGCAGTCATCAGGCTCTGCTGCAGGGATGGGATGGGATGGGATGAGGATGAGAACGCGACAGGCAGGCACCACAGGTCAGGTCAGTGGCTGTGCCAGCCCCAAGGTGGGGCAGCAAACCTCCGGGAGCAGGGATGCTCCCCAGATCCTGACACGGGGCTTTTTGGTGGGTTACACACTTCTGTGGCCATTTTTAGCATACACTAACAGGCACCTTGTTTATTATGCATGCTGTGATGTTGTTAATGTGTATCTAGTGTCTCTAATCAATGTCACACCTATCACAATAGCTCATGAAGCAATAGAGCTGTCAATGGAGGAAGTGGTAATGGACCACAATGGGAATTTTAATGCACAGCAAGGTCCAGTACTGGCAACATAATGGCCAGTGTGAAGGTGGGACAGCAAAAGCCAAATACCTTAATATATATTCTCTCTCTCTCTCTATATATATATAAAATGTTATATTTGTATATGTATATAATATTCATATTTACATATACGATTCATATGCACACACCTACACATATATCATCTTAGAATACTGTCATCGTTGTTTTTTAAAGTAAAGATAAATTTACTTTGGTCAGTGAATGGTCTTTTTTTTCCCAACAACATTATGATATCATCTGTGAATATGTAAATGATCTATGATAAGCTGTGAAGATTTTGATGGGCTCCTAAGAGATTGGTCTGGATATGCGAGAACAGAGAAAATGCTGAAGGAGGGCAGTGCATGACAACAGCATTGTTAAAGTAAAAAGCAAAATAAGGCAAAGAAAACATCAAACAAAACCCATTCTAAATGAAGCATGGCTGGCTGATGTAAAAGTTCCATTTTCTAATATATATTAGCAAATCTTTTGCTTCTATTTGCCTTTAATGACCCTAATGGAGACATCCTACCGAGTATAATATAAAATACATACTGTCAACCCATCTTTTAAGCTTCTTACACTGGTTACATGTACTGGGTTACAACCCATGACTATAAAATCTAAATACTAGTGCTTAACAGAAAATTGCACCTTTCCCATATAATGACTTGAAACCCCACAGAAAATAAAGTTTTCCACCAGAGTCCCACATATTCTATTTGTTTCTAGGCTTGTACATTTCTTCTTCCTACAGTAGCTTTTCTTTATTGGTATATTCATAATATTTGCTACATGCATTAAACACAGTTCCGAGATGTTATTATGATTATATTTTTTTTCTCTACTGATTGCAATAAATACATTAGGTCCGGTAACACCATTAGACAGCCTTATTACTTTACACATGATTTTAAGCTATCTCATTACCTACGAAGAATGCTACCAACAAAGAGTTAAGTGCATAAAACGTTATGCAAAAAAATCCAGG
Organism: Tinamus guttatus; assembly: GCF_000705375.1. The sequence goes on along the minus strand of NW_010576827.1, from coordinate 102,429 downwards.
TGCTCTGTAAAGTGCTACCAGACACTATAAAGATTCTCCTTTTCCATGTAAGGCCCCAGAGCTATGACCAAAAATATGTGAGGAGATTTCTGCACCAGCATTGTGTCTCTGTATAGGTTCTGCAGTCTTCCTAGAGGCTGCCGAAAAAAGGCCAAATACACTCTAGAAATAAATCTTAGGCTGATATAAGGACTTGAGTGAAAAAATTCAGTATTTTACATGGAATAATAAAACAACCACATGTGTTACGATTCTTAAAAGCTTATCCTTAAGAACATAATGTGTAGGCTGTTCTCAGGCTAAGCTGAGGAATACTTCCCTATTTTGAAAGATGAGGAAAAATGAATAAGGATCTGAGTACAGTATGTATATTTCAAATTTATATTGTTGCATTTCTGATTTATTCCCAATGTTTACCTTTTGTTTACGAATTTCCACACAGAACAACACTCACCAGAGAAAGAAAGGTCTAGATTAAATACAGTTTTGTTCCCAGTGGAAAACTGAGAAGTGGATTCATTAGAAAACCGAAGTGTCTGTTGTTTCCCTTTCCTTCATCCAGGCAGTATGCATACATAGGAAAGCCAGGAATTATCATGGTCAGGATAAAACTCTTCGTACCTAAAATGAGACAATAACAACTGAGGCCTCCAAATAGCCTTGGTTTCACTGGCCTTTGTTTCTTTTGTGCTATAGAGAAGAAGCTGACATATGGCTGCATCAAATCATGAATCTGGTAATAAGCCCTTGTGAATCATGGTACAGAAAGATAACAAGTTTGGTTATCACAGGTAACTTGCATGATAGACTTAGATACAGGTTAGGCTTTTCACTTGACCTGTATGAAATAAAATCACTAAAATAAAGCAATATAAAATATATGTGGCAGATTTTGAATAGATTCAAGGTAGTTCACCAGTCTCACAAAATATCAGTATAAATGGTGTGGTTCTAGGGAGGTCTCACAAAGATAAGATGTGCCTTTTCACTGTTTAACATCCTATCAAGTACCAGGGAGAAAATATGAACCGGTGATTGACAAAGTTAGTAAATGACGCAAAAATTAGAGAAGTAAATGATGATATCAGTACAGCATTACTCCCTAGGGAGATTGGAACCCCTTGGAAAGCTGGACACCCGCTCAAACAAAATAAATTTTATTGCTACATACGTCTATGAAGAAAGAATGTTGTCCACATTTCTCAGGAGAGGGGTTCTGCTCTGAGAAGCAGTGAGGCTGAAAAAGACTTGGGGTTACAGTAGAGAATCACCGGGCTGTGACATTCCCATGCAGCGCTGTCATTAGAAGTATGAAATCTGAATGAATAAGCAAGGCATTTAGAGAAGTGGAAGGATTACATCATTTCTGTCTTTGTCATTAGAGGAAAGATCACACCAAATAATTGCTGACAAATCTGTGAGCAGTTTAAGTGTCCCACAATGAAAATCTGAGCTATTTTGAGCAGACATAAGTAATGCAACAAATTTCTGTCCACCTGAATAACTTCAGAAATGAGTTTTCCTATGGGACTACTCAGAACTAAAAGTTTAAAGTGTATATTATGCAAAAATTTTAAAATAGTGGTTTAAATGCGATGTTTGGAGGCCATGACTGACCCTTTTCTCTCCTACAACTTGTTTTCCCTGAATCTTCTTACAAAATCAGTGCACAAAAGGGAATTAATTTTGCAAATGCATATGGATAGTCACATAGCATTTGTACTCTTTAATAAAGTCAGCGAACAACAATCCATCTGCTTGTCTCCAGCTAGACA
>NW_010576827.1:35441-98791 GCF_000705375.1 Tinamus guttatus | reverse complement strand
TTTAGATCTACCCCATAATCCAAGCACAACTGTAAAATGTACAATATTCAAAACAACACAAGATTTTAGAATAAAAAATGACAAGGTCTTCCTGCTTTGGGCAGTTTTGTTTGGAATAAAAATTTTAAAATTCTGACTTTTAAAATATTAAATGATGTTATTATTGAGAGTCTTTTCCATGGATCAAAGAGGCCATTCTGACTGGAAGAGCTTTGTTTCTCTAAAATTCCTTTACTTGTAGAAGGGTATACAAACTTACGTGAACAAGGACTACCCAAATGCTCCTCCATCCTGTGCTTTTGGAATGTAGCATACCTAGTTGGTATGGAAAGATAGGAGTAGTGGGAAGCTTAAAATTTGTTCAGTATTCTGTTTAGGGAATGCCTTTCTAAAAACACAAGTAGCTCATCTGAAAGGTTCTGTTCTACTCTTTGTCTGCCAGAGATTCTGTAAAGAGACGAGGGCATTTTCGCTTTCTTAGATGATGCTCTGTTAGTATATTTTATTTTTACTTTTTGCTTCAGATGGTGTGTCTTGCAGTGAAGTAAGGCCAATTGATCTGTGGCTCTTAAGATTGCCTTTTTGAGGATCTTTTAAATCTTACTTTTTTTTAATGGAAGTATGCATTTCTTATTACTGATCATTTTACTGTTTATTAACTTTTACAGTGCTTGGTCCTGGCGATTTCTTGTTCTTTGTCAGTTTCTTTAAGGTTCTCTTCTTTTGACAACCTGATCTCTGATATTGCCTTGTGTTTATTATCTGAAAATAATTGGCTCAGAGAAAGGCATCTCCACAGTGAATGCAGATGCAAAGAAATTGCTTCATTTTTATGCAATATTCTTAATTGTTCTCTTTATCTTTAGTGGTCCAGTGCCTGACCAAACCATATGCAAGCTCTTTGAAACTGTGTGTGTACAACTGCATGCATGTATGTGGGGGAGGGATAGAGGACATATTTATAATTCAGAGCTGGGAGACTCTTGTAGAATGTCTCTTTCTTGTCGTTTACCAACTAGCTTTTCCAAACCTTTAACTTCCTATCCTGTTTTCTTCTGACTTTTCTTCTGACTTGAAGCCATATATTGGCTGCCGATAGCGGGGAAGAGTATGCAACTCCCTGCAAGGTGCTCACTTATTTGGGGAGCTGAGAGTATGCTGCCTATTATTTATTACTATTAAACTGAGTTTAACTTCTCCCACAGCTTGCCTTAGCAAGATGTAGGTTCTCCTTTTCCCAATGAGCAGGCCAATATTATAAACTTGTTAGATCCTTTTCGGATTTGAGAACGTATTATTCTAGATGATACTGTACTTACTGTGTCCTTTCAGCTGTCTGTCTCTCTATTTTTTCTCCTGGTCTGTCCTGTGTATGTAGTTTCTGGCCAGCACAAATGTAGTCTTACCTACATAGCTGCTAAGGGATGGACTGGCAGCCCCTGGGGATTCCGTACACGTCTCACATCAGTCCAGCGAGATCTTATTCTTGTTAAACATACAAATGCTTTATTAATTCTGTACTCATTCTCTGCTACGGATCAAGCACCACTGTGCTAAATGTTCAACAGGTCCAACAGAAAAAAAGCAGGCTTATCCCAAATAATCTTTTCTTTCCCAGTGCCAGGAATTCTATACTTGCTTTTAAGTTTCTTGAACTCCTTCTTTTCATTACTTAACTCCCTGTTTGAAGTCAGTGCATAGCCACAGTAGAGGTCCCTAGATGTCGACCACCTGACCTGCCTAAATATTTGAGAAGCATTTCTGAGAATAGATAAACAAATAAAACTGTATTTCAACAAAACACATCTCCATTTCTATAGATACATGGGATGTAATTTTGTCCTTCCTTCAAGATAAATTTCCCATTTCCACATTTCTGAGTGACTCAGAGAATTTCAGAATGTCAGCCATAACCTCCGAGCAAAGTGGGTGCCCAGTTGGGCATATAGGCAATACTATTTTTAAAAGTAAGTAAGTGACATAATTTGCCCACTAATTTGAGAACTGATCCTCTGCGTGGATCCCTTCATGCATAAGTACACAAAGACCTGAAAGGATTCACACCCAGAGTGAATTTGACTTGAGAATAGAGGCAAACCATCCTCTGCCCTGTCTGGTCATATAAAGAGGCCTTGCTGTTTCAAGGATTTCACAGCCCAACAGGGAATGGGAAAGGGGGAAGACAAAGTCAGGATTGAAGTGAATTATTCAAGACCATGCACCAACTTTGTGGCAGAGCTGGACAGGCAAGAAACCTGTGAATAAGATGATGGGACCTGTGCCTTCTCTCTCATTAAAACCAAATGTCAGTGCATTTGTCATTAGTGTGCTGCATTCCCTAAGCATTTTCCTCAGTGAAAAACATTTTGTTGCAAAGAGATGGAAAGACTCAATGGCTTCAGTTGGATGTAGTATCCCCCTTTCATTCATAGTCTCTATTTTTTTAGCCTACGATGTATCAACAAAGATGTCCAAACAGCTAGTAGCCTCTAAGGCTGATAGCAAACATGGAGATGCAGTCCAACAAAGATGTTTCTTAAGTTTATCTATGTGACCCGTAAAGAATATTACATCTCATTACACTATACACTTTCGCATCTGCTCCAGGCTGGATGGTGCCCTCCTCCTTGTGACATCTTTCACTGCAACCAAGTTCCTGACTAAAGAAATAAAGTGGCTCCATCCATTCCCAGCAGTTAAGGTTAAAGAGATGCACTCGGTTCTAAATCTTGGCTGCTAACGCTCTCTTGACCTCTGGCCTGCCTGAGCACAGCTAAGTTTGATGGGACCATGCCAAGCCGTCTTCTGTAACCCATGAGTTGGTTAATATACTCCCATTTCTCATTTAGACAGCCAACAGAGGCAAAAAAGGCAGCAGGGCAACAAATGCTGTCTCCTGCAAATGCTCTGTAATAAATTGCTCTTTCAGTAGTGCAGAAGACAGATTTTTCTTTCTTTTGCCTCTTTCCTCCTCCTGCACAGAAGTCGCCAATGAGAAGCCCCCTTTCCCACCTGGCCCCAGCTGACTGTGCCCATAAATTTGCCTATGCAATGCCTGTTTACGGGTCGCTGACAGAACAGGGAGACGGGTGTGTTTTCTAAGCACTGGGTAGATAATCACGGTAATTGATGCTTGGAGCTGCTAGCTCCTAGGAGCATAGGGTCTCTTTCTCCCAGTGAGGCCCTGCTCCATGTTATCAGTCCAGCCCATAATTAAATATCACTCTTTTACAATATGTTTCAGGCTCCTTAATGAGTCTAAAGCAGAAATAGTCACCTCTTTCCCCTTTGAGCTTTATTTGCTTGTTATTAAACAATGTTATTGAGCTGCCTTCTTTCTCTGTGTTGCCAAACCTGCATCATTTCCGTTTTATAATTGCACAATTAGAGTCACTGCTTTGCTTTCATACATCAGCAGGACCTGAGAGAGAGAACGTTAGAGGGAGAGAGAAAGAGGGAAAAAAAAATCAGGTGTTCACAGACAACTCAAATGCATCTTATTTTCATTAACTACCAGATTTTGCAAAATGGGAAGCTATTTATCATGATCTGTTTTCTACCACCAACCGCCCCCACCACCCCACTCGGGTGACTTTCGCGATGACCTTGTGCTGTATTGTTAAGGGTCCAATTTGCTCATTGTTACTTGCCTGCATAATTCGGTGCACCTCCCCCACCATCTTTTTTTTTTTTTTTCCCAAGCAAAATCCAGTCATTTATATTCTGAGACTAAACGGTATTCCTCCTCCCCTACAGCCTCCCCCAAAAAGAAAGAAAGAAAGAAAGAAAAAAAAGCCCTCGCAAGCTGTATAACACTAGTAATTCCTCCTAACACATTTCCACAGATGCCCCCCTCCTTGCACACACGCACACACTCTCTCGCTCACACACACACGCTCTCACACGCACACCCTTAAGCTGCTCTAAGCAGTGTATTAAGTAGCTGAAGAAAATCCATTCACATTCTGCTGTGTCGCTTTCTTCTCAAGTCATGAACCCATCACAGACTTTTTCTAGCTGTAGGTTGCCACGGTGAAGATTTACAATGCCAGTTATTCATACATCTGCCTTCTCTTTTTTCCCCCCTTATTCTTAAATCCCTTGGGCGAGGGCAACCTTGATACTGAGACTCGTAAAATTCATGCAGGCTTATCATCCTTGGTGAAGGCTTCAGGCATGCATTACCGTATCCAACTGCCTGCTCAATGCCATGACAGAGCTGGGCCTATAGGTTTATTTCTAACAGAGGGGAAATGTTTTAATGTGTGACAGAGGAAAAAGAAAGCTTAAATATTTGGAGGAAAACTTAAAAAAAAAAAAAAGGCGTTACAGCATTACCTATTTCTCTTAATGATTTTTAAATTTGTTTTAATTACTTTACTCCCTGCACAATGGCATAAATTCAAATTTTTTTTTAAGCATCCTTTAATTTGTGTGGTACAGCGTTGTGAAAGTCCAATCATACTGCAGTGTGGAAGTACAGTATTAATATAGCCTCTGAACTCCACATCAAAGTAATGAATACAACAAACCTGGAATGAATTTTACACACAAATTTTAAAGTCTTTTCCTCTTATTTTTCTTTCCTTTTTATTTTTCATTTTGGTACTTTTGAAGGATCTTGATCAATTACCATAAAAGGAAATCCTTGCCTGAGTGGTAGTGAAGGGAACTTGAATGTATTGATTTTATAAAAAAAAAAAAAAAGAAAAACAGAAGAACCTCTGGCAAATTGCAAGTCTTCATTTACAAAGTCACAGGTTAAACATGGAGTCTGCAAAAATGCAAATCACTGTGATTACAATTTTGGTATCATCATAATTTGCTACAACATTATTCACATTTTTATATCTGTTGGTTCCTTTCTGAGGGTTGCTTCTACAGAGGATGTAGGAATGCCCTATAGAGGGCCTAGGGATGAAAACAGAGCATTTTGTTTCAAAGTTTTGTTTTGTTCCTTTCTTTTTCAATAGGCCAAAATCATACCAAAATCTCTCTAGTTTTCAAGGAGATAGGTTGCTGAATGTGTTTAAAGGACTGCACTCCTGTTTTTTCTAGGATGAACATACATAGCTCTAAATCTATAATTCCATTTTACTGTGTGTTTTGAAATGAGTTGTGATCCTAGAAAGATGAACAGGGCAACAGATCTATAAGTATCGTACAAAATCTTCCAAAAGAAGTGATTATGCCTCTGCAAGTGGGACCAACATAACAGGAAAAAGTTATAATCAAAATGATACAAGCTAGCTACCTTTAGAAGATGCCTAGGTGCGTGGCAGACTTTTTGTGCAAAAATGTGACTTTCCATTTGAGAAGGTAGCAGTTTCAAAGCCACAAAATTCAGAATTATTCAAAGAAATGAAACCACCTGTCCTTTGAGAAGTCGCACCCCATTATCCTCATCCCTTTTTTCCCTTTTTACGTTTTATTGTTGCTTTAAATGTTTCAAAACTGTTTCAGCCATTATGCTGTCAAAAGTGTCTTTTCAATCTCAGATCCATATCTTCTGACATCTGAAGACAGTTACAACAGAAAAGAAGACTTGTGTTGATGTTACTCAGTCAGCATTAAGTTGTCACAAGTGCTGTCTCACTTCGTCTTGATGGTGATGCCTAGAGACCACTCACACCACCACCTGCCTGCACAAAGGTGACATGCCTGTTTGCATGATGAAGCAATATTTGCAGGGCTCTGCTACTGAGTCCACAGGGCCCTGATAGCAGATCACCCTACCTTAGTCAGCATTTTCCAGAATGAAACATCCATGCCAGACTTGCAATGGTTTGATTTAGGAGCATCAAAGGACAGAATGCAAAATCTGTATGTGAGGAGATTCTTTTCCTGCTCAGATTAGTCTAGAGCATGTATCTATTAGAGCATCTGAGGAAAGACTGGGTCACTGGGAAAGTGAGCTGGGTCTGTTTAGCCTACAGAAGAGAAGATTGAGAGGAGATCTGATCAAAATGTACAAGTACCTTAGTGCTGAATGTAGGGAAGATGGGGCCAAACTCTTCTTCATGGTGCTCAGTGACACGACAAGGGGTCATGGGTGCAAGCTGAAACACAGGAAGTTCCACCTCCATGTGAGGAAGAACTTCTTTGCTGTGAGGGTGACAGAGCCCTGGAACAGGCTGCCCAGAGAGGCTGTGGAGTCTCCTTCTCTGGAGCTCTTCCAAACTCACCTGGTTGCCACCTTGTGCCATGCGCTCTGGGTGTCCCTGCTGGAGCAGGGGGGTTGGACTAGATGATCTCTAGAGGTCCCTTCCAACCTCGACCATTCTCTGATTCTGTGTAAAGAGAGGGGTTTGTAAACACATTCCCAAACGACCACAGGGTCATTCTTTCTGGCTGGGAAAGGTGCTTTTTGGCCATCTCTCTCACGCTGAAGGAGAAGTCCATCATACACCTGGAGTGGATCACAGGGAGTTCACATGTCTTGTATGGAAGCCACAGGCAGAGCAGAGGAATTCTGCACACACAAACCTAGTGCCAATTTACACTAGGAAGTAGATAAAGCACAAACACAGATCTAGGCACTAGGAAGTGACCCAGAGATGACAACACAGATGCCACTGCTGGGGTTTGTGTTCTCTAGATGTTCCATGTGAACTCTGACTGTTAGCTGGGACAGATGTCCATTCAGTATCTGTAGCAGATGACACTTTTTCTCCTTTCATGTTTTTTCTCCTTGAAGGAGTATAGGAAGGGATGTAGTTCAGACAGGTTGGTAAGCTGTAAGCATCGCTTCTATTCCACTGTATACTTGTTTTGTGAATTTGGCCCCTTAATTTTGATTCAGTAAGAACTTGCATAAAGCATATGGATATGTTTCACCCAGTCGATGGACTTGATAGTTCCTCACAATTGTTTCTCCTTGCTGTTGTCCTAGCCCTCTGATTGTGGATCCATTGCATAAAGTTCCCCAAATCAGAGAGAACTCATCAGAGCTGCTTTTCATTTAGGAAGACTTAATTGTAAGTTGTTTTCCCCAAATCATTCCATTCTAATATTCCATATGAACATTTCATTCTGGATGATGGTTTACAGGTTGAATGGTCAAGCACATTTAGTACAGACTTTAATATATTGCTGAAGATTAGATTAAATTCAAGGCCTTCAGTATATGAGAATTAGAGGCTGCTGTAAAGGGAAAAAAAAAAAAAAAGTGGATAGACCGGAAAAATTAAATATCTGAGTAATTTCTTCAGAATCAGTTTATTCTCAAGCGTGTTCCTCAGTATAAGTAAAAATATGAACTGGTGCCCACTTTAAATACTTTTTTAAAATTCCATTTTCATCCCCCTGCATCCCTTATGCTGTGGTATTTGTCAGTATTTCAAAGGTAATAAGGGAGTTATGTCAGCAACACCACTTGTGTGTTTTCAAGGATGTACTAAGTGGTGGGGAAACTCTGAAGAAGAAAAAAATAGCAAAGTAATAATAATAATAAAAACATATATTGCAAACCTGGATCACTATCATCTTGGCAAAGGTTTTAGTGCCCAGCAGGCCAATGTAAATACTATGCTGTTACTATCTCGTGGAGAATTACTATTTCTTTTTGTCATAGGCAAAAACCGAAGTTTGCCTAGGTTGAATGTATCATTTCTCCACTTTCGTTAGTTCATAACAAAAATGACAGATTTCTGGTTCCAGTGAGCCGAAAAGAAGGACGAAACATCTGCATCTCCAGCAGATGACCTAGAAGGCTTTGTTTGGAGCTAGTTTAGAGCACATTGTTGCAGTAGAAAATGGAGAGAGAGGATTCTGAACCCGGGAGCTCAACGGAGCTTGCGGTTATTGTGCTATTCTTGATGTTCAATGACCATATGGATCTTTCTCATACAATATGGCTAACAGCCATCACTGAAAATCTGATCTACTGGTCTACTAATGGGTTTCAGGATTCTCATGTGTAAATTATTCAGACAAAATTGCACAAATATTTTGTTTACTACCGAGTTCTAAGTTTCGGATTTGGGGAACATACTGTTATTTAAATTTGAAATCTAGAGCCCTTAGTAGTAGTTGCAGAATTATAAACAATAACTACCTATCAGTTCAGTCCATACTGTGACTACTTAGGGATGCATAAAGTATACGAAGGCTTGATGAAGTCCCTTGTGCAGCATCCCTGATTTGGCAGTATTTTGTTTATGTTATGACAGGAAAATTTGAGTAGCTTTATATCTCCAAGAAAATATACCAATCCCAAAAGGCTTCCTACCATTTCAGTAGTGACTATCCAATAAAACAAAACTTGTTGTGAGTCTAAAAAGGTTTGTTGCCTTAAAGTTAAAAAGTAAACAGTAGAGAATTTGGGAAGTTTTTTCTTTTAAAGGCAAGCAGATTTAGGATTAAGCTTCTCCATCCTGTAATCCCATGTCATAGTTATTGCATGCTAGTTCTGCTACAAGCATTCAGAACTGCATCTGGTTGACTACTCAGCCTTATCCTTAATGAATAATAGCTTTTTTTTAATGTAATGTTCTCTCAAAATTAGTTTTTTTTTTTTTTTCATGGGGGGTATCCTAGTTCATTTATATGTTTAGAAACAATCACTTGAATATATGAAAAGAAAAAAAAAATCATCTGCTGGGACTCAAGAATGTGTTTCCTTTTCACTTTTTCTGTGTATGGTAGATGTGATATTTTTGTTCCATATTTGCTGGTAAATAGGGTATTAGAAGTCCAGTGTTCGTTACCTGTCTGCAATTTACTTGAGCAACTTGCCTTTTTATTGGAGGCTACATTTCAAGTTAGATTTTGTCAGAGAGCCCAGAGGTTTTAGGTTGGGTCATTTGCCGCACATAAGTAACAATCGATTTTATGAGATCTCCATATGATTTTTAACTTTGGATTTGTTCTTGTTCTTGTTTGTTTGCTTTGGTTTGATTTTCTTCCCACACTTCTTGCATGTTTCGTTCAATATGGTAAATATGATAATAGATTCAAAGGTACCACTCATGCTAATAAAAATGGCAAAGAGAAAAGGAGACAGAAAAGACAGTTGTTCATGGACTTGAGGTTGAATTCTTTAAAATTAAAGCGGGACAGTTTTACACCTGCTATACGCATTTAGGATAGCACTAATGAGAGCTCGTAATTATATGGGTATCCCTCGCACAGTTTTAAATGTGTTTATGAGGTGTAAGATACTGAAGCATCAAGCCTGCTGGGAAAATTCTCCATTTTAGGAGGGTTTAAAAGGTGGCATAGTTAGTCCTTGAATTATGGGCATGTCACAAGTATGTTAGAAAGAAGGATAGGAAGGGGCTATTCCTGGATTTCTGCTACACTCATTTTCAGAACGGCTCTTTGAAAGCTCAGGGTGTAAGCGTAACACTCTTCTAATTTACATTGGATGTTAAATCCAGACTGCAGAGAGGAAACGTGGCTTCTGGACATTTTTGTTTTAACTTTCCTGCCTTTAACAGATAGCAATGCCTCTTGTTTTCGAAGTGTTTACTCATTGGAGTAAATTTTCCTGAACGGATAATATTTGAAGGATACGATTTTGAGATGAAAAGGTGCTCTCCAGGGCACAGACTGTGTATTTAGCCTGTCTTTTATAGCAGCCTTGCTTGTCAATACCTCTGAGTAGAAAATAAATATGGCATATACCGTATTTTCTAATGTTCACATGTTTGTTTTTACATATATGCACACACATATAGCCATGCATGCTGCACATACAATGAGAAGGAGATATAGAAAAAGGTAAGAGATGATAGAAGATGGCAAAAATTCAGATATTTTAAAATGAAAGGTGGCCCACATATTTTTGTATGTGGTATTTCATTTATTAAACTTTGGGTGGCACCATCTTAGAACGAGATGGTTTATGTTTTCTTTATTTGCATTATACAGCATACCTGGTAGAAAGGATATTTAAGTAGTGAAGGACTTGCAGCATTAGTAATTAATAGGTCCCATTATGCTAACTCTCATGCAAGTTTAGGACATCTTAGATGCTAGATAAGAGATGAATAATTTGAAGTAATTTTCCTGTAATCATGCCAATCACTTCAGCAAAGTAGTTATTAAATGAAACAGTATTATGATGAATTATAGGACATCTATTGAATATCTTTTCTTATCATCTACTTATAGTGCCTGATGCTGAAAAGAGGCAAACATATGAATGCTCTTTCTCAGTAAAATATGCACACTTCTCACTGTAAATAATAGTTTGTTTAGCAAACCTGTTTTTTTAATGAGGCCGAGAGACAGATTTGTACTAGTTTCATCCTCTTCGCTGCTTGGGGAGATCATCTAGTTTTACCTTTTCTTTAAAGGTAGATATTAGCAAGAATGAGTCACCACTGATGACAAGGAATTCTTCTAGTTCAAATTTGCTGAAGTGATTAAATATTATTTATCTAATTAAACGCTCAAAACAGATCATTATTGAAAGGAATAAATTTAGTGGATTTGTTGAGCAATGTTAGCTGAAATGTAACTGCACATCATTTGACTTTTTAACATTTTATTATATCTAATAAGTCTTTCTGTGCTTAATTAAATCAACTTATTTTTTACAGCTAATTTAACATGATTTCATTTTAGTTACAGCTTTTGCATCAGGTATGTAGAAAGCCAACTGTACACCCAAATTAAGCTTGTGCTACTCAGGTGCTCTGCTGCACTTCTTACCTCTGTATATACTACTGCTTTCTGGGCTATTTTTGGTTTTTATTTTCTTTTGTTGGAAAAAGCTTACTCATTTTTTAATTATAACCTATTTAAATACTACAGTAAATATATATATATGTATATGTATACCATATGATCATAAAACATTTAATAATTATGTCATATGTAACAAGCTCTGAAAATCACCTTTTTTTCTTGGCATAGGACTTTGCCTTGTAGCAGCAAATGCCAAAAAGGAATGCAAGATTAATTCTACTCACAGCTGTCCCAGAAACTTAAACTGTGCATGTCTGGGTGAAGACAGGGGTGGACTTGGTAGTGCATGCAAATCTTTAATTCATCTCAGGTATACTGAGATCTCTTTGTATTTTTATATTGTCTTTATATTTGTACATGTTGTTGCAAGATTTTTGAATCTGGTTTTGGTTTTCTTAAGACTAAAAATAATAGTAGTAGTTCATTGGCTTCATCCCTTTAAAAACTTGTGAGAACTCTTGGCTCTTTTCTGAACCCTACCATGAGGTAGGATTGAGTGGGAGGTATGAAATTCAGATAGCTTGCTGGTGATTGCAGTTGGCTTGAATCAATGATGTCATTCCTTTGAATTCAGTCGGATTGGTACTGTCCTTGGCTATGAGAGCAGAACCAGCCTCAGAACACCTCTACATTGGTCAAAAATTACAGTTAATGGGGTTTGGTCACTCCTGCATACTGACTAAATGTTCCAGAGAGGTGCATTAAGAGAGATTGTCTATTCAGAATCTGACCAAAAAGAGAAAAAATCACCGTGTGAGTAGATGGGAGCTTTGATTGTCTAATCTGCACATGCATTTTTTTTTCCTCCCAAATATCTGACTGTTTTTCAGAAAAATCTCATAAATGCTTTTCCAGCTAGCTGTGGAGCAGCATGAATTTCATAATGCACATGACTAGCTTTCAGCAGCATCACTAGTTTTTAGCCTGCACAAAAATAACACTGCACCATGCATCTTAAGCCCCAGTGTGCAAGATGGTCCAAGCAGGCGTTTTTGCACATTTGCTTTTAACACACTACTATGCCTGTTACCACTAACCATTTCTGCATACACAGAACAGCACCTAGCACTTTGGCCTCAACCCCTGCCAGAGCAAGCGTTCATGGTTGCAAATTTGGCCAAAGGATTTTTTTTCCCTTCTTTTTTTTTTTCATTACCCTCAAACATTTCCTTTCACCTCCAACCTCTAGGCAGAGCCACAGCTTTCCCTTTGGAGCGGGGGAATATAAAGACGTGGGGCCATGGGGACCGGCTGTGCCTGACCCCCAGGGCCCTCCTGTCAATCACTGCCTCCCCATCTCTTGCTCGCTTTCACACCCGGCAGCTGTACCCATCGCTGTCAACCAGGTAACAACCGGCACACAATAGAGGCCTGAATGCCTGGTCTAGACACTCTTTTAGCCGCTTATTTGCTGCTCTTGGCAGCTGTTGAAGCATAAATAAGCAGTTTGTAATCAGAAAGCTGACATCATTGCAGCTCAGCTGAGAGGGGGGATTGTTGCTGTGCTCTGAGCTGCTTTCCCCCTGCCCCGGCCCCCTCCTGCGCTTAGGCCGCCACAGCCGATTCTGGGGTGGCAAGGCAGATTTCTGCCCTCCCAAGCTGGCTTTTCCTCATCTTCCCAGCTCACAGTGACGCAGACCACAGTAAGTCACACTCACAAATAGCAAAAATCAAAAAAAAAAGAAGAATAAAAGGAAATATATATATGTAGATATATATAACCATGGAAGGCTTCACCTGAAAATAAATGGTTGTGTTCTTGCCTGCACACCTCCAGAGAGCACTTGAAGGCTGCTAAATATTTCACATTTTAAGAGTTGAGTCTTAATGGAGTGACCATGAACTGGGCAGATGGGTTGAGAATGCGACCTGCCCCGATTGGTGTTTTTACCTTTTCTTTTGCCTTTCCGTCTCCTGGAAGGGGCGAGGAGGCAAAAGCAGCTTTGCTAGGGTGGAGCAAACACTTTCTAACAAACTCAGTTTGGTGTCAGCATGCCTCTGTCGCTGCTTTTGAAATGCTCGGTTCCTCATCTCAAATCTCTGCAAACATTTGTTGTTTGAATGCGTTTCATACACTTTTAACACTTTTTCTGCCCCCCCCCTACTTTATGGTTTGGTCGTAAACAAGTTCACTGGGCAAATTTGACACAATATTTGAAACCCAAGCTGGGATCGTGTGACGTGATTGGCCACGCAAGCCACATGCTCTTCCTTCTGCACCCTAACTGGGTGAGCGTACGAGCATATCCAGGGCAAATATTTGCACATGCAAATTTGGAATTCGTTTTCTACAAACACTTGCACGTATGACTTTCAAATTAGCTTTCTGCGAGCATTCACGCTGCTAAGACACTCTAGTTCAAATATTCATAGAAAGTGAACATAAAAGGGCCACAGGTTTAGGTGATTTCATTTAAAAAAAAAAGAAAGAAAAAGAAAAAATTAACAGAATATCCATGTACAAGCCTTTGTAGCATTTTGTCCACTTCTGTCATTTTCTGGCCGACCTCCTTTAATGCTGAGAACCAGTACGTGCTCATGCCATACAGAGCAGCAACGGCAAATTGCGCTGTCTCAAATATATAGTTAAAACATAAACTTTACAATCTGCAGTGCATTTGCAGCTGTTTATTGATGGGAAAGTAAAGCACAGCATGTAACCTTTAAAATACATAATCCATACCAGGTCCCAAATCTTTCCCTTGTGTTTCATTCAGTCCATACTATGGATGGCTGAAGCAGCAAAGGGGAAGAGGCAAAGGGCTTTCCGAGCTTTTGTTTTTCCCAAAAAACATTTAGAGCAATATTTCTTTAGATATTTGCGTGTACTTTATGCATGCGATCGCTAAGGTTGTTCAGCCGTCTCCTTTTAGTGGAGCAGAGAGCACGTTCAATCAGAGAAGTGCCCAAGCTTTCAAGAAGTCTGATGCAACCGCCTGTTGGTGCACAGGAGCAGAGTGAGTGTGTACAGGGTTCGCTAACTACCTGAAATACCTCCAGGTAGCTCAATCTGTCTCCAGTTTCAACAAGAAAGAAGGCCAGTTCAACAAAAATATTGACTTTAGGTCTCCCAAAGGCTTTCTAGTATTAGTTTGCTCTAAGTAGCTCGTGATTTAGAGTACAAAGGCATTTCCAGAATGCATGTTTAACAAAATGACATAGCAGATAATTGAAATTTATTTGCAATTTTCAAACTACAATAAACACAATTCTCCTTTTCTTTCATTAATAATCGCACGGCTAATGCATAACAATCCCTCTGCAGCTTTTACAAGCAAACTTGAGCTGCTGTGTTGTAATAGCTGGAAAAGTTAATGTAGCTTGAACAAGGTTCCTAATTGTCCCTGTCTCTGTCATATTTGTCTACTTGAATGGTCCTAAATACCACAGCGATTAATTACTACAGAGCAGGTATTACAAGATGTTATCATCCTTCCCCAACTGTCTGGGTGAATGGAGAGAGGCAGTAGATTGTTGCAGTGTTTCATCTTTGCACTTCCTGTAAGGCACTTTAACCAGAAGATTTAATGTGTCAAAGTTAACTGCGTTCTCTAGCAGATATTCACATTCTAATTAAAGATTAAGAACGTAGTACATTACACTGTGATTTGTCATACATGGCTTGTTAAATAGGAAACCTACCGGGATTCCCTAACATTTTATAAACATTATTCAGGGCTTTTAATGTGGGCAAAGGAAAAGATTATTCAGCTGCTCTGCAGAGTGGGAGGCAGGTCATCCTCCTCCCCCCTTCCCGAGCTCCCCCCGCTCCCTCCAAATAAATAAAGAGGAAAACTCAAGCAGTTTCTACACTGGAATTCTGGGGAGACTTCTATAAAGTATTTGCTTCTGTGTGCTCATGAAGAAATACATGCATATATGTGCACACAAACACGCATATTATACATACATACATGTCTTAATTATTTTTTGGCATTTTTCAACTTTTGCTGTCAGCTATGTATACTGAGGTAGGAAGTCTTTGTTTGAATTAGAGTGGCAAAGGCAGGAGGAAAGATGAAACAGTTTTTCAATATGCAGAATGTACTTTCAGCTGATTCTAGCAATGCTGAACAGCGCACCAGTTCCAGTATTAGTAGCAGAGGACTGGTTCACATTCTTTGATTGCCTGAGGAATAAATTAATGAGGTTACTGGAGACAGTGAGCATTTGCATATTCACGGATGCTTATTAGGTATAAAGTGAATGCCAGGTGCATTGAATTTTGGGAATACTAGCTTTGTTTTTGGTTTTCTATTTTTAAAGCAATCACATATTTCTTTTTTTGCCCAAAGTGGGAAGTTCTGTGAGAAACACATAGCGTTTGTAAAAATAATAACACACACACAAAAAAACCCCAGTAAAGACAAAGCTTAGCTATAAGATATACATCAGAATAAATATGATACAGCATGAAACTGGGGTCTATCTTAATATCTTCTTTGGAACAACAGTTCAGATGACTGCAAATATAAAAACAGTTGTTCCAAGACATAAGGAGAACAAATGTTATATTTTTTCACTGTGCTCCTTATGAGCTTCTAGCTTTAAATAGCAATAGGAGAACTCATTATGAAGTTACCTTCTATAATGTCCAATGCTTAATTCTAAAGCACCAATTTTGCAGTGCATTTTGCTGCAGAGAAGCTCAAACTCAGCCTGCAAAGCACAGAAGACAGAATTACAAAATTTGCTCGACTGTTTCTCCAAGGAGTATTTGCACATGGTTGCATTGTTGTCAGTGACTTCCGTCATTGCTGTGTGAAAGCACATTGTGTGAATGATTTGCACTGTATCTCATTATTCTTGGAAGTTTTTATCTGTATTGTTTATTTGGAATCGTTATCCCCTTTGCATTCTTGAAGATTTGATGGGTTTTTTCTTCCCATTCTTTGCCTGCCCATATGCTATAGAGCACAGTATTAGCACTGCTTGTTTTAGCGTAGAAATATCTGTCAATTGAAAACATGTGTATTGTTTGTTCTGCCTTTCGCTTGTCTTTTACAACGTAAGCACCGAGCATATACATGTACATAGCACACAGGCTTACATGCACTGCACGCAAATATATGCAAACACACAAGCCCACACAGATGCGCACATACTAAATTATTGGTATCAGCGAGTCCCAAGCAGCTAGTGAAGCAAAATCAAGCAGTGATAAGTGTTTTCTTTGGATAATAATATGTATTTACAAACAGGCTCCATTCTGCCCCCTTGTTTCACAGAATACTGTGCTCAACTTCTCTCTCCTGGATGTTGCACTGTGTTGATCACTGCCCTGCCTCTGCAAATCCTATTTGAAAATCTCATTTGCAGCATAACTGACAACAAAGGCATTACATGGTGTATGCCCTGCATATTCTGCAGACTGTTCCTTGCCTTTGTAAGTTATTGCTAACTTCTGATGAAAATACTGTGTGATCAGTTGATGATCTTTTTTATTTATTAATAGTCTGTAAAATTAAGTGTGTAATCAAAGAATGGGTGCTTTCTTAAAAGTGCAAGGTGGAGTGCATTAGATTAGTGGCACATAAAAGCAGATGTTCTTTACTGCAGTAGGCCTTTCTCTGGATTCTCTAGGAGGAAGGGACTTAAACTAAACATTAAATTGAAGAGGATTCTAAGTTGCAGTCCCTACCACTGCAAGACATAGAATTCCTCTTTCTTTAGATATGTATTTCTCTGTGTGTCTTCCAAGATGTAATTCTGATTCATGATTTAAAAAAAAAGAAAATAATTTGATATTTCAGTGTCTCAAGGCAGCTTCTGAATAATTACATGCAAAATGATCTATTATATATTTATTGAAAATACTATTGCAGAGCACAAATGTGCATTTTATTCAGAAAGGTCATATTTTAAAACATCCATTGTAGCTGATTCACTAACGTCCAGGATTTTTTTTTTTTGCCATACACACAGCACAGATTTTTTTGATTATGTAGATTTTTTTTTTTCCTATTGCAGTTTCATATGCAAAGCATGCATCAGCCACATCCATGCTATCTCCTAAAGCAGTCATTCTGAAACCCAGTCTGGGGACAGTGCAGACTAAATAAAATTTCATTTTGATTTGGCCTCCCGCTGAGAATGGGACTGCTTTGTTTCAGGCGGCAGAACCAGCAAGCCAGAAAGGTATGTCCTGTTTTGCATGGCTGATGGTGTGACTTGAGGATCACAATCAGGCCGTTCATGCTCCCAGGGCTCGGCATCTCATCCACATCCTGTACTGTCTTTCTCTTTTCCTTTCCATTTGCTTTCCTTCTGTGCCGCCTGCCGTCTACCTGCAGGGCAAAGGCATGGCAGACCCTCACACTATTGTTTACTTTGGCATATGTTTAATAGCTGCATGGCTGTTTCAGGGTAGGATTTTTTTTATATTTTTTTCCTTGCCTTTGTGCTTTTTTGTTATCCCCCCCCCCCCTTACCCACGTTCACTTTCCTTATTTTCTAGGTACTGAATACACAAACACTGACTTAACGAAAAATTATGTAAGTGCTGATTGCACTGCTTTGGAGATTTTACTAGAATATTTGTAATGCAGAATTTTTGTTGTAAATCTGAGGAAACATTTAACAGCTTTGAAAGACTTCAGTTTTCACAGCCCTTTAGAGCTGTTTAGGCAGAAAAGCAGTCACCCATTACAGTTAGAAAGGGGAAAAAAAACGATCTTAAGAAGGCGTATAACTGCTTTGCCATCCTCACATGCTTTATAGTTGCAAATGCAGCGTTTGGCCAGGGGAATATCAGTAAATATTGTCCTGTCTAAATATTAGTGTTTACCTTAAAAGACAGTTTGCATGCCAAGAGAAACTGGACTGCAAGCTCCTTGCTGCTGCTGCCCCATCTTTTGGAATAGGAGCTGCCAGTCAGGGAAATGACCCCTGTTTTATGTTCGGAAGCAGCTTTTGGTCAGGGCAGTGGGACACCTCTGAAAGACCCCCTGAGATGGGAACTTCTCAAAAGTGGATTTTTCTGTCAAAACTGCAGTATGCTATACTGTGAATATTTTTTGGGGAAAAAAAAAGTTTTTCTCTTAAAATTAAATCAGTGTAAAACTTACCTCAGACAACGAGCAATATTTTTTTTTCCGATTATTCTGTATTTTTATATGAACAATGCCCCTTTTTTTTTTCTTTATAAGGTCAAATACAAGGGTAACAATGATAACACCAAGGAAAAATTAAATCTTTCTACCTCTGGAGTTTAACAGTAAAAAAGGGAAATACATAGTATATGGTAAAGAGCACTGACATTATATAGGAATCTATTTCTTTAAGGTGATTTACAAACACAAAATTATTACTGTATGCAACTTGCCCTTGTGGTGGGTGAAATTAAGACTGCTAAGCTGTTCCGCAAATTCTTATGGAACATGTATAGTCAATTACGACACTTTGTGTTCAGTTTAGCACATTTTACTTCCAGCGCTTACTTGTTACTCCAATTCCATGACTTTCATCTTATAAACAATTATAATAGATTATTTAATCTTATAACAAATTTGTATTTCAGTGTCCAGCTTTTTGTGAGATGGTCAGTGGGGCAGGCCCTTGGTGAAGCCATGTGGATCTTCAGATGAGTTTCCTAACTTTAAAAATCATTCCTTCCCCTCTTCCTTAATTAAAAAGAAACAAAGCAAAATAAAGCAAAAAACGCCTTGGGTTGGGGGGAGAAGGTGCATCCAACAAAAGTTTGGAGGAAGAGAGAAACAAGAATATGATGCGTCTGTGGCCTCCCTGTGCATAGGGATAGGCCAGATATTAGTTTCAGCCGCATGCATCAACCTCACTGAACTCCAAGAGGATTTTCTGCACATAACAGAGGGCAGGATCTAGCCCTGCATATTTTGTTTTTCAGGGGTGTTTACAAAGTGAAATACAGCTTGAGAAGGCTTTAAAGAAGCTATTTGTAGCGATGCCACAATTTCCTTAACAAATTGGAGGCAATAAGAGAACTACAAAAAGGCTATAAGAAACAAGAATTACAGCTTTTTATATGGATATAGTTGGAAAAATGATCAGCTCTGTGTGTTTTCTCCATAGTATCTCTAATTCTCCTGCTTCACCCCTCAGGTATCGTTGGGATGTCTTCCAAGTCACCAACTCTGATTTGCAATCATAGCTTATAAAAATCAGTTTCAAGTTTATATTTACTATAAATTTATTTTAATGGTTAAATACAAGTTTTAAGAGAAATTAAACTCTAGACATTGTGCTACAGTGTATCCTAATTCCTCCTTGTCAAAACTCACAGTCCTAACAGACTTTTTGTTGCATGAAGAATATTTTATGCTTTGTCAATTGCTGCATTAAAAAAAAAAAGCAGATATGCCAGATATGCATGGATCACTTGGAAACAGGAAACATTTATTTGTATAAAATACTTAAGGAAGTCAATAGAAGGATTTTTTTCTTTACTCCCAGTCTAGAAATATTTTGAAAAAAGAGTGGCACTTGTTATAGTTTAGAAAAAACAGCTAAGCCCCACAGTACTCTTGCTGTACTGAAAAAAAATTTAATAATTACATACCTGTTGTATATAACCACAATTTAATACATATATTACTCCTGTGTTCTTAGGAGATCAGAGTATATTTTTGAGATTTGTCTGTTGGAGCAATTACTTGTGGTCATTTTCTGGATCAGTAAAGAAATACAAATGGATTTCAGAAGTGCGTTTTGCATTTACCACTCTTACAAGACAAAAACTATAAAGATATCAGCCCAAAGTTCAAAAACAAAAGGCGATATTCTTAGATAGTTTTATAAGATTTCACTCAGTGGACATGGCAGTGTTTTTCCTTATGTATATTTGTGTAATTGAGGGAGGAACCAGATCCAAAACCCCAGATCAGCTGCTTTTAATACGTCATCATTGCAAGAAAACAGGATACTTCTTCATGTAACTCATTTAAATAAATATATGTATATATTAATGCAAGAGATTTTAGTTTTCTTAGGTCTCTGACTTTTCTCTTAGGCTTTGTGCTTTTTCTGGATGAAGTGACTTGACTAAGAAAAGTCAGAGCAGAATCCTATGGAGGAAAACAGATCATCTAAACCAGAGAAGATGGTAAATCAGGAAGTTGATGAAGGCACTCAGGAAACAAATGCCCACTTGTGGCTTTATATATGTGCATACTTCTGCAAAAATGAACTACATGATGTCAGTATACACATGTATGCACATACAAATGTGTTTGTACAGACACAAAGATATATATATGCATGTGTGTGTGTATACACTTATATGGAGCACAGTTCCCAGGTCCCAAGGGCCCACCAATGATACATGAGCAGAGAACGTTATTGAGAGCATACAGAAGATGAGAAATTTTATGATCTGTGTATTTGTTTTTCTCCAGCCCATTGGAAACTCTAGCAGCTCAGCAGCTGAGTAGCTCTGAAAATCATCCAGAAACAAATTACTGTTTGCCTAGTGCTTGTATGTTGCCCAAAACCTTGCTGAGATCAGTAGGAGTCCAGACATGAAGATCTGCCTGCAAGAGCAGAGCCTAAGGATCTGAGACTAGTTCCTTGGCCAAGCTAGGGCAGAGAGCTTGGAAAAAGGTCTTTGATAACCCTGAACTTGGGATCTGTCAGCAGAAATAATGGGCAACTCATTGTCATTCCACTCCAACTCCCACAGTGATGTTCTTACTTTATACACCTGATTTGACCAACACTAATAAAAAAGAGGACTGAAAAGCTAGTAGCAGATACTATAAAATTACATATCAAAGGGCAATTGACTAGAAGCAGATACTATAAAATTACATATCAAAGGAAAGCAATAATATCCTGTCAGCAAGTATAGGCATGGGAAGCCATTGTGTTCACAGGCCAAAAGGGATGAGGAGTAGCATTGCTTTGGTTTGGGATAGTCCTGCCCATTCCCCTTAAAACAAAACAAAACAAACAAACAAAAAAAAAAAACAGATTTTTATTTTTAAAGAAGTTTAGGTTAATCACAGGTTTCACTGAGGTCACGGTATGCTCTGAAAATGAACACTGTCCACTGTCAGTTAAATCCTCATTACGCCATGTTTCCGGCTTCCAAAAAGCCTTTCTTGCCAAAAAAAAATATATATATATATATATAAAAAGATGTGAAAGATACTCTCAGTTTAAGGGAGGTATTCTTCACTGTAATGACATGTTCCTCCTGTAGCTTCCGTTTGAAAAAATTACTAAAACAAGCTAAGTTGCTGATGAAATGGCTGAATGTAAACAGAAAACCAGCTTCGGACCAAAGCTACAGAAGCAGAGCTAACAAGCTGGCATTGACACTCTTTAGGAATAGAGGCAGAACCAAACAGCCTAGCTCAGCAGCTACTTCAGAAAATCTAATGTTTTCTGAGCAAGGAGGAGAAGAAGAGGAAGTTCGGAATTCTTGAAACAAAGTGACTAGAAAATCCTGTTATTTATAACATATACACACCAGAGGAAAATCCACCATTGGGATGACTTTATTAGAACAAAGTTACACCCAGGGAGAAGTATCTTTTGGGGGAAATCTGAAGTCTTGATAACCTAAGAGTTGGAAGATTATGTCAAAAAAATGCAAGTTGACCTCCTATGTATTTTAGCGTATAAGTATGTTAAGATGTTAATTATTATATTGCAAAAAGTGGTTATGTATATTAGTTTAGTATCTATCATTGTTTCCATATCCAAGGTTGTAAAAAAAAAAAAAAAAAAAAAGAGATTTTCACCTATAAAATCTGTGGTAGGTGGAAGAAACTGCTAGTGAATATCTAATGAATATTATATAGCACAGAAATGGATTATAGATTTATAAAAGCATCCTCTCCTTCATTAAGAGTTCTTTATTCTATGGGGGTGGGGAAGGATAGGTTGTAGCAGCATTATGTTCTTATGGTAAAAATACATTTAGTCTCCTAGCATCTACTGCAACTGGTTATTCATTATATATAATTTTCTTTATTTTTAAAACCCTTTCCCCCTACCAGCTGTCTAACAAAGGCAAGCATGAAAATATTCTCAGAATAAACTTTTGGAATCATTTGCATTCAATGGGGAAATTCCATTAGTAAAGTAGTACTCATTAAAAGTTACTAGTGACAGGCAAATCTCAGAAAACTCAGAAGAATGGTTCAAACAAAACAAATATAACAACAATATCAATGTTTCTCTACGGTATTTTGAATAATACTTTATACAGCCTTGTCCCAAGGAACCTCTTCGTATTACTGGGCTGGGGGGTTCTCTTTTTATTTAGTATCTTCTAGCCTTACTTCTATCCCCCTTTACTTTACTGGACAGAACAACATCTCCTCCTGGGTGACAGGTTAAAAATTCTTTCAGAGGAGACTAATTCCATACTTTTTTTTTCCAGTAGTAACAGAGAAGATCTTCTTTCTGCAAAGAGCAGCCACAGGTGTATTAGGAAATATTCTCCTCCAGACATTTGTTGTGTTTTTTCTTTCATCTCCACTGAACTGAAATTTTCCTAGATCATTGTGAATTGAAATAAGTATATTTAAAAGGTTAAGAAACACCATGGCTAAATAAGATCCACTAGTGCACCTGTTCTGTTGGCCATACTGCAAATGACAATCTATCAGATTTGCATCTAATTGAACTGAATAACTGAAGTTACATTTTAGTAGGTTGGTGGGTTGATGGAGATGAAGAAGAAGGGAATCTATTATTATTATTATTATTATTATTATTATTATTATTATCCTTTTGTCTCTCTTTCATTTTATCCTTTTTTTTTAAATTGGGATCCAAACTGAATCTCTTTTTTAAAAAAAAAAAATTTACACTTTAGGGAGATGAGATGAAAAGACTAAAAGCTGTCTCAATAGGATCAGCTAAAAGAGCAAAATAGATCTGGGTGTTATCAGGTTAACAATGATAACTCACCTTAAGGTCCCTAAAAATAGAAGTGAAAGAAGCACACCAGTATTGAAGAGCAAGGGGGCCAGAACAAAATTCTGAAAAACCCCATAATTAACTGGCAGAGGGTCAGATGAACACTTATTAAAATGCAACGAAGCACAACGGGGTGTCTCAAAGATGGAGTTTCGATCTTAACTGTGAATTTCTTGGTTTTGTCAGTTCCATCCAGCCCTGCCATGTTATTTTAATGAGTACCTTTCACTACATACTTCCTTTGAGAATTTTGGGAAACATCTATGTGGAAAGTGAAGATTCAGGGGTAGGGTTCCTCATAAAGTATATTAAAAAATAAAACCATAGTGATATTTTAAGTTGTTTTCGATGTGATGTTTGAGCACTGTGAGATAAATGCATAATTTACCTTCCAGTTGCAAAGGCAACTGGCAAAAGTCTTTTTTAAGGTATAATATTGCTATACTAAATGCTGTATATTGTCAGTCCCACTTTTTATAACATCCATATAAGCTGCCTCTTAAGCTGCCTCCTTCAGACAATTTTGACAAGGACCAATATTTCTCTTCACAATTTACCTACATCAACTCCTACCCTACTGTAATCCAGAAACAGATGCCCATGCAGCATATGTAGGTAAAGTATCTTGACAAGAAGGTTTTAAAGCTTTCTTGACCATAAATGTTGCTTGTTACCACAAAGAGAAGTCTTTTTTTAAACTACAGACTCCATCTGATTCCATCTGATTTTAACACCTCTTATCCTAAATTGGCTGGTCTGCTTTGTTTTTTGTAATAACATACTGCCAGAATTTTTGTATTCAACCTAACTGAAATCTAGGGAGAGCTGAGAGGGGTCAGGAGAAAAGTAGAAAAAAAGACAGGAAAAGAGGGAATACTTCCTTAGCTCTAGCAGCAGATTTCTTAACACTTGAAGGTTCTATATGCTACATTATTTGTTGAAAACATAGTAAGATTTTTAAAATGAATGTAATTTAGAGTACATAGTTATATCACATTTATATGTGTTTTCTCATAACATAATATGCTGACAATGCAGAAGAATATTATGAGTAATTGACCTGGCTAAGGTCCTGAAGTCCATTGCTTTATGCTGTTGTAAGTTGTCAGTGTACTTAAGTCCATCAAGCTTATATTTCCAATTGTATTTTCAAGTGCACTAATATTTAGTTTCTGACATGTGGGAAGAGTTTTGTTTTGTATTTTTATTTGTTAGTAAGAAAGATTATGGCATCTTGGATTTTGCAATTCCCTCATAAATTATTTTAAGTCTTCTATGCATATGTGCTTACCCCCACACACATATTTACCACTTGGAGGACAAGCTGGGTAAAGCAGAAGTGTAATATCACAGATTCCCTCTCCGAATGAAGGACTGTCCATCCGTGGAAATCCAAAGTGCTATATACTCTCTGAAATACAAGGGACAAAATGCTGGATAGGCACCTGTCAATAACCTGCCCTCAAGCCCTTCTTGCTCTGTGAATCTTTGCTCCCTTGTAGTAGTGGCCTACATAAACAACAGTGTTACTACGCATTAACAAAAAGGGCTCACATCTCCTGAAATCCTGCTCTCCAAATCTGTTGTGCTGAAGGGTGTCAGTCCTTGCCTCAAATATATAGCCCTATCCCATGATGAATGCACGGTGGGATTTTCTAGAGAGAAGGGCTGTAGGTATTTTGGTAAAATGTGAATGGTTTTCTTTCAGGAAAGCAGGAAGAGGATTAAAAGAATGGGAGAAAATGAGAGAAAACTGTCATGAAAAAGATTGGAAAACAAAGCAGAGACAAAGCTCTTTAGGTTGCAGAACTGATTGCATGTCTAAACTAAGAGTCAGTGAAATGAAACGTTTAGATCCAATTTATCTTATGCAGGAAAACAGGTTCTGAGTACTGTTTGTTAACAGGATTGCACCAAAGGCTATGTTTGATTCACACCAGCCTGCAGGCTGCACAGGCTGCAGTTTTACAAGACCCCAAGTATTGAGATTTGAAAGCTGAGGTGTAAAAAATACGATACCTATCTGAATTTCACTTCCTCTCTGCACTGCTTGTGCTTTTCTTGTCAAAAAAGCAAAACCTTCTCCTCATCCTTCTCTTCTACTTGTGAGTTCTTCTCAATTTCTAGTTTTAGGTCATCTAAGAAGGGTGCAATAAAGCAGCAGGATGTGGCAGGTGAGTCCTTGATGCAGTTCACAGGCCCTGGTACAGCAGGGGGTCCCTGGAGCTCACAGTCATTATGCCCTGTGAAGAGACTGGCTCTCATGACACTTTTTTCTTTGACCTACCAAAAGCACATCAAAAGCAAGATGCTTTTAATATAGAGTGGCTCATGCATTTAGTATTGGGATAAATATACCTTTCTGAGGCAAGACTCTAGGAACTCTGTTAGTTTTCTGTGCAACACTTTTCAGGAAGGACTTATCTCCAAAAGAACTGTGATTTTGTCAATCTGAATAGGGATTCAGGTTTCCTCCATTATCTTCTCAGTCCCTCCTAGCTCTCTATTTACATAGGACCTACACTGCCTCTTTCATGAAATCATTCTTTCTCCACTTATTCTATGCAGTTCCTCACTGGTCTCTGAGATTGGGGTGTTATTTATATGAGGAGGTCTTTCACTGGTTCTATTTTTTTCTTTCTGGTTCTTTTCTTCTTGTGACTGAAGATCTATTTCATAGTCATACTCTGTGAAAAAAAAATTATATTTAAAAAAAAAATCAAATCCAGAGGTAGCATAATTCTGGAAAGACATTGGACACTGACCATTTACACAGTATTTTGTGGCATCCGCAGTTCAGCTAGAGCTGTGAGCTACCATCCAGAAGTTTGGCATAAAGAGCCACTCTTAATCATAAGCAGTCCACACGCATAAGCAATAGATCCAGTAATCCTGGATCCACTGGTTACGACACATACATGGGCTACTTGCAGAGCCTCAGTAGTCTGGTTTCTCTCATATCCCAGGCAAAAGAAAATTTTCCTAAGTGGAGCAGCTGAATTTTACTTAAAACTGCTCCTTCAGCTAAATCTTACTCATTGCAAGAGAGAAAACAAAAAGCATGAGCCATTCCATATGGCAGGTGCATGGAATTGAAGCTGAATGAAAGTCATGGATAACAGAAGAACACTCTCTTAAGCTTTCCCAATGGAGTCCCTTTCTCTTCGTTCTTTTCCATATCTGTAGCCTCTGCTTCTCTCTGCAGAAAAATTCAAATCACAGCTTGTCTTTCAGGCCACAGTTCAGTGATATAGCTGCTCTGTCAGGGCAGTTAGCTGGAGGACTCCCAAACATCATGTCAGATTGCACTGAGATTTCTGTTCTGCCAGGTGTACCACAGTGTCATTCTTTTGAGGTTAAGCTCATAGAGTAGACCAAGGTGTGAACTCCCAATAAGGGCTCTGTTTTAACACTTTTCCTTCATTTTTGTGGCCTTACTGCTGTTGTGCCATTACTGAAGTGTAGTGTCCTTACAGCTGCTAGGAATCACTTTTTGGTCCAGGCTCAGGTGAGATACCAATCACAGAATCACAGATTGCTTAAGGTTGGAAGGGACCTCTAGAGATCATCTAGTCCAACCCCCCTGCTCCAGCAGGGACACCCAGAGCACATGGCATGTGCGAAGCACTGGAGCTTTCCGTACAAAAAAAGTATGATAGAACCATCTCTTTTGAGACCTCTTCTTGCTTCTTCTTGCCCTCCTGGAGTACAAATCCAACAACATCATGACCCCTCTATCATCTGTTCAGTATGCTGAAAACTGCCTTCCAGAATTTCTGAAGTAGAGAGACTACAATCCTGGGAATCCTTGGAAGAACCATTAAGCTTGCCTTTTTAGTAATGGCTTCCACACATTAAGTGGTTTGTCCCTGTAACTCTCACCAAACAAATCAGTTTTCACTGTCTGTAGAAAGTGAATTGTGAAACTTAAAAATTACAGGAAATAGGACTTTATTCAGCCATTAGTTCATGCAAATGGCAGGACCTTGAACATGCCCAACTTGTTCTTAAAATCTCCCAGTGGTAGAGACCCCGCAGTCTCCCCAGGTAAGGTAAGTGTTCTTCTCTAGCGCTTTGCTTTTCTTACAATTAGAATTTTTTTCTTAAAGCCTAACCTAAATCCCCCTTGCTGTGATTCAAGGCTATTACTTCTTGTCCTATCCACATTGGGCTTGTCATGCAGATTATTCTCTTTCTCTTACATATTTCTCAGATGCTATCATTTCTCTCAGTCCTTTTTCCTTTTAGACAGAGTAAATGCGGCTCCTTCAACTTCTTTCATAGGTCTTATTTCCTAATTATTCTCTTTGTTTTCTGCCGACCTCTGCTCTTTGATTGGTCTACATCTGTTTTTTTAAGGACAGTGTTCAAAAAGTAAACACAATACACCAGCTGAAGCCTTGCCAGCACCAAGTACCAAGCAGAACTTGCATCATGGGCTTGTTGTTTCTTCCCTAAGAAAGGGTTTTTTGTTGGTTTCATCTTTTTCTTTTTTTTTTGTTTTCTTGGATAGCTGCTTGTTTCAATCCATGGTACATCTGCTATTCTGGCTGTAAAGGGTTGCTATGTAATAGCAGCTAGTGAGGTTTTTAATGTACTGCTTAGGCAGTTAAGGAATGAATTTTTAGCATTTCTAGCATTTTAAATGCTCTCCAAGCATTTCTTGAATAATTTTGTCGTCGTTAGGCTTTACAATACAATTTTAAGGTAGACAAATATTATTGTAACCATTTTTCCTATCAAGTGGTTGAAGCACTCAAAATGTTCTGTGCAAAGGGACATTTTGTCTTGTGCCTTGCGAAAAGAAAAAGCTTTGCTGCTTTCTTATGTATGTGACTCTGCAGTGTATTTAAAATCTTCTTCCTCAAAACATGATTATTCAATGAGTGTGTTCATAGTGCAGGTTTCCAAGCCAAGTCTCTCTTCTTAAGGGCTCTCAAAGGTGCTTAACTGTAAGTTCGTATGATTAATATTTTGTTCATTTCTGTGTTTTCCATTTAAGTACCTAAATTTTGGTCTTTCCTGTGCCCCAGAGCACTTTGCCAAATTCTTGCATCCCTCTTGGGACAGTTTTCAAGGAGAAAGGAAGGATGGCAACTAGAGAAGACAGCACCAGAGGAGAACCTGAGCAAGAGGTTTCAAGTGGCAAGAGAGAAACAGTTCCTTTCAACAGAGATGAGGCAGAAGTGTTCATCTCTAGGCCCTACTTCCATCCAGAACACAGAATTTATTCTAAATATTCTTACTTGACATGTTCCTCTAATGTCAGGAAACATCCGAAATCCACTTAAAAATGTGTCTTACTTCCCCCTTGTGGCTGATCCACAATGAAGTTGACAATTATTATTGCTACTGGGTTTTCAACAGTTCAACTAGCAGAGGTCAATATTTTGCATCAGTAGTTTGGGAGTAGTTTCTACATGTCCCTCTTGAGGACACATGTGGAAATCAGAATGGTTCTACATAACATTACGCATAGCTACTTTGTTTGTTTGTTTGTTTTACTTTTCCCCTCTTGTTTCTAAGCATTATATGCATTATAAATTGGGACGTTGCATCAATCCTACGTTGTCAAGGTGTTTGCACAGGATACAATTTGGTACTTCAGAGACATGTTCTTGTGTGACATAAATTGAAATCATAGCAGGTCATAATGCAGCACAACAGGTGTACCAAAATGTTTTAAGTGGTTTCTATTTTTTTTTAAATCAAGTCATAATCAAGAACAATGGTAACCATTAAATTAACTCTGCAAATCCTTGCAGACAAAGCAGCTGGAGAGGGAAGGGACATTTTTACTATTTGCAAAGGAGATGCAAATGCATTTGTGCAGTATAAACCATTTTCTTTTTTTGTCTTTCATGTGTGGTGATAAAAGTATTTTTCTTACTAGTATAACATGTTTCATTAATACAATGTTTAAATAATTAAATGCAGTAACTCTGGAGGCGATGGCTAAGATAAAAGTTTGCAGGCAATCCATTATTGTGATCAGACAGTACTTCTTAAAACCCATGGAGATGCAATTTAGTAATTTAACTTCTGAAGTCAGTTGTTTAATAAACTATTACATTTTAATATAGTTTTGTTCTCGTCAAAGGGAATGATTCATTTCCCCTCTGTCAATTGTTCCAGCTGAAGTTATTAATGGTTCCAGGGTTGAGGGGGTGCTGGGTTCCTGCTTGAATATCATTACCATGCTGTTCCCACTCTCTAGATGTTGTCACGGTAGTGTTACATGTGTGGTCTTTACTGGTTATAATTATTTTGTAGGGAGAGTGACTGCCATCTTTTCAATATTGATGTATTTCATTAGATATAATTCTGTTGGCAGAGAGTAAGAGATTGGTTGAGGGGGATATATAATTAGTTGTAGTAGGATTAAAGGACTATTAGCATACTCTAATAATGGATGTCCCAGAAAGAAACCTGGCAAAACTATTAAAATGAGAGAATATAATACCAAACTAAACATTACCTCTGCTACCATCCAAGTTTGTCGTAGTTTAAAACAGTTCCACTTGCTGAAGTTTCAAAATACCCTTTTACTTGTTTTCCTTTATTAAGAAAGCTTTTATGAGAAATGTATTCTTAAAAAGCAAAAGGCTGAGTTTCTCTGTATTTGTTTTATCCACTCCTGTGAAGACTCTAAATATGCAACTTTTGGGTGTAGGTTTAATTTTATCTGCTTGGCTCTTTCTTTTGCAAGTTGCTGCCAACAGATAAAACATTGCGAAAGGAAGGAATGGTGATCAGCTAAGATACTCTCCAGATCCCCTTGCATACTGTGCCTCAAACTGGTCATTACAACCCACGTGCTGTGGAGTGGCTCCCAGGGCTACGTGACAGCTCCCCTGAGATTTGGGAGCCTAGGAAGGCAGGGAGACGGATAGTAGTGGGAAGGAGCTCGTGCTACAGCCTCTCAAACAGCGTTCGCTTATCACAGGCCTCGGCGGCACGTGGGATTATTTATGGCTGAGTCCTTTACCATGGCTCTTAAGGTTTGCAGATAAAAAGCGCACGCCACAGTTCCTACTGCCTCTCCAGCGGAAAAGATGGAAATGGGCGTTATTTGAAATTCAAGGAGTTTTTACTGTACACAGGAATAATCCAAACGTGGAATGGGATTTGTTATTAACTGTAAATCCCCTTTCCCCTAAGAAAACCCGAGTAAATGCAGGAAATAAGCTCCCATTATATACCATAGAGACAATGCTTCATTGTCTGTTATATTTTAAAGTCATAAGTGAAAAGCAAATGGAAAGTAGAAGCAAATATTAAAGTGTTAATGGGATTGATCCTTCCACTGTGCAGTTAACAGGAACTTTTGTAGCTTACTCACAACTAATGAGAGAAGATTATATATACAGAATATACGATGTCTTATTCTTTGAAGTATGTATTATTCTACATCCAAATCAAACTCAGAGGAAATATCCTCACTTTAGTCTCTCTTTTTTTTAAGACTAGTTCTGCACATTTCAAATTTATTTACTTTATATTGTCATAGTTTAAGAAACTTTGAAATACTCCTTTAAACAAACACACATACACAAACAAAAAGAATCTCTATTAAAACAATTCCAAATATGCATTTCCAGAATTCCTGTAGCTTATTGTTATTAGGCACCTGCAAGGCACATAAGATTTAATAAACTCTGAGTTGCAACCAGAATTTCCTTTCATGTGCTTTAGAAATTTTGCTCAGTCAGCTTAACTCCTTCATCTTCAAGTTTCCCTTCACAGAGGAACATTCCCCAAAAGACCATTCTTCCTTCACAGCCCTGTGCAAGCCTCAAGGAAATATTCTCTTTCCTTGCTTTTTTGTTTGTTTGTGCATGTTTTGATTGTTTATTTCATTATATTTAAGATAACCTGCACCATAACCCACATGGGGTCCCACTTGGTAAAGTCAGTCGGGGTATCTTTGCATTCCAGTGCAGAATTTACTGTAGACATGCTTTTTATTACCAAACCCACATAGCAGTTCAGCTCTCCTTAAACATGATCCCCAGCATTGCCTGCTTCACTCTTCTTTCATTTGTCTTCAAAAGATTTTCCATTTTCTTTGACAGCCTCTGAGTTCCAGCCCTACAGGAGACAGTAGGCAGAATGCACGTGTTGAACAATTTTTGCTTCAGGCAAAGTGGCATCTTTTCTGTAAGAATCTGCACGAGCTACTGAACTCTGCCCATCCTGGGCTAAGTTTATTTTCTCTCTCTCTTTCTTGCTCACTATCGCTTAAACTATTTGACCCAGATAGACAAATCCTTCGAACACCTAAATTGCATGCCCCGGAATCACACTGAGTAAATCACACTCAACATTTGTGCCCCAAGAGTATTGGCCATTACCTTTACCCTCTTTATTCTGCCAAGTTTTGTCTTTCTTCTTGCCCCTGTGACTCTGCAGATCATAGCACACAACCTGTTGCATTTTGCTATGAAGGCAAATCTAGGGTGATTTAAATACTCTCTATTAGCATTTCTTTGCTTGTTGTAGCATCTGAGCCCTATAAAGGTGGTTCCTACTTAGAAATGCAAGTGCAGAAAAAAGCTAATTTAAGATTAGCTGCTTGATTGTTCTATTGTAAATGTCTTCTAAACTGGATCTCCCCTTTTCCAAATTCACTTTGGATGTATTTACATAAATCTCAAACCACTACATCAACAATAGCCATATCTTGCCCATGTAATGCTGGAGGTACTGGGTCTGTATACAACAGCAAAAGCTTTCTTGTTGTCCTCAAAGGGAGGATATAGAGAACAATGCATGCTTGATACCTATGCATCACTTGTAGCACTATGGTAGCCTCGGCACTGACATAATAGAAGCATCAAATAAAATAATAATACTCAAATGATGTTTGCAAAGTTGAGCTCGTAAATGTCAAAGGTGATTTGAAGTGGACAAGAGTGAGTCTTAACAAATCAACTAGGGGCTGTTGGTAATTGTTTCTGTTCTCGGTTCTTATTGAAACTAATATTGGACAAATTGAAAGAGTGATTGCCTTAGAGCCTTCACAATGTCTTCACCAATCTGTTGCCCATTTCCATAAAAAATGGGAGTGAAAATGGCAGCTGACTTCTTTTGACCTCTCTCAATTTCACTGTGGCTCCTGTCAGAGGCCTGAAAGAACAGGTTTTCAGGCAGACCATTATCTTCTGTAGCAAGTTAATTTTCAGAGAAATTGAAAAATATCAGTCAAATAATCTATTTAAGCCTAGTCTTTCTGTATGTGTTATGATCTGAATGGTAGCAAATCAGCAAAAAATGAAAGCCTCTACTTGCAAGTGAATAAACAAGTGAAGGTAGTTCCTTCATCAGGCATTTTCTCTTGTAATACCAAATTCTTCTTCTGTCTCTCTGTTCTCATGGTTTGGCTCTTGGGGTTATCTGTCAGGTTACCTTATCAGTCTGAAGTTACCTGAAGCATATGAATCCTAGCCCTTTTCCCAATTTACTAATTTCTACTCTTCTGGAATCACAGATCAATACCTATTCAGCCCATTTGCCTTGCTAACTCTTCCCTTTCCCATCTAGTATGTTTCCTTAGATTCACCATGACACTTCAGTTCCAAAAACTGATTACAGAAACACTTCTGCCTTTTAAGATTTGCTTATCCTTTCTTTTTCATGGACTTTTTCCTCTTACAAACCTACAACCCTGCAGAAGTTTCTTTTGCTACAGAGAATGAAACCCATTGCCCACGCATATAAGAGGTGTGCAAAAACTTTCCGTAAGCCTCCTTTATAAGCAATGACTGAGATCCTCATATCCTGAAAAGGCAGTGCAATTGGCAAAGCCAATGCTTTCCTCCTAGGAAGAATCTCTTTCTCTTGTAGAGGCGACTGTGGACAACTACACTCCTAATGTTCACTCATCTAGTAAGTACTTAATATTAGGTGGAGAACTGGAGCTTCTGTGACTGTAGGGAGCCCTTAAAATGAGTACTTCAGGATGATAGTCACTGCTGCAGATAGCTTGGCCTAGCAGTATTGAAGTTATGCAGCAAACTTCTGACTATATCATGTTAACAATTTGGGCCCTTTTTCATCTTAGCTGTTTTCCTTCTACATTTTCTTTCTACAGCTTCAACCCCATGTTGCCAAGCAAGTATGAAGACTACTACAGTTCTTTTTTTTTCCCTTAGGTGTGTCTCAGCCTATATCTTCTTTGCACTC
This sequence comes from Tinamus guttatus, assembly GCF_000705375.1. The sequence goes on along the minus strand of NW_010576827.1, from coordinate 66,004 downwards.
TCACAAATCAACTGTGGATTTCAGAAATTCTCTCACAACCACTCTTCTTTACTTACTCTCTTTACTTTCCAGTCCTAGACTAGCAGATCCCAATTTTCACCTGGTCATCAGTCTCTTCTTACAGTAGAGAAGTAGATTTCTTTCTCAGCTGTGAGCACAGAACATTATAGAGATAATCGTGATTTTCACCTGTGTAGAGAATTAGATGTCTGGCTAACCTGGACAATCACAGAGGCCTCTGCTTGCCTTAGTTTTATTGCTGGAAGGACTCAGATGGCATATCTTAAAAATTCATTTGCTAAAGTCTGAAAGCGTTTCCTGCTGTGAAAATTTAAAAGGACACATTGTTTGCTTTTGGAATGTCTTAACTAAAAGAAATTAGCAGTTAATCTGCTGTTCCTGAAAATGTGACGTCTCTTGTAGTTTTGGGTTGTTTAGTATAAAATGTTATTTCTGGATTGAAAGTAGAGTCTTCAAAATAGCATATCTACAGTTTTTTTTTTTCAATAGCACAAAACAAACTTACTCTTTTCTTTTGTATGAATGGAAAGAATAAACTTAGACTTCAGAAAATTCTTTTCACTTTTCTCCTTCCACTGTGAAGGATCACTGTGTTTAATTAAGGACAGAATCACCAGATATACTCAGACAAAGAAGATCAGAGCCCCTTGGTTTCTATCAGCAAACATAATTTAGTGCTAGGGAAGAAACTGCCCAACAATATAGACACTGAAGTAGCAAAACCATAGATAGTTATAACTGCCATTCTGAGATCCTTTGGAAACAAGTTATTGACTGACCATGTTATAAAGTCGCAATGCCACAGCAGTATATCAGGGCTACTGCAAAGGTATTCTAGTTTCCCATGCAGTTAACACACAGCTTTGTTGCAACTGCAAAATAATGTCCTGCAATTGAGAACTCGGTAAGGGATGTGTTGCTACTGTATCAGACAATTCCTCTGATTCCTGTTTTCAGAAGAGATGATTTTCATGCATGCACAAAGTTTAAAGATATAACTGGTAGGCTCAAAATTTGACCTATATTTTTTCATTTTTTAACTTCTATGTATTTAGATTCCAACTAGCAGTGTTCTTACACGTAGTACTGTGGAGCTGGGGTCTACAGTGCTTGCAGACTGTATATCGTTAATTCATCAAAGAGACCCTGTGCGAGTAGTATATTAATCTCTTCCTGTTCTGACTGTCCTTTTCAAAATTCGTTTTTTTCCCCCCTCCTCGTTGATGTCAGGAATGACCCAGTTCTGATCAGCAATTCTCAGTGATCAGAATTAGCTTTGGTACTAGTGGCTAGTAGATGTGTTTGGACTGAAAATTGGCTATGAGTTTTCTTACTGCAAATATTGCATCACCATATGATGTAATGCATGCAGTAAAATGCTCATAATTTCCTACTTAACATTTTATATTTCTTTACTTTGAAGGAATGAACAAAACTAAATATATCTTTTTTTTTCCTGAGTTTGTTAGTCCTTAATCTTGTTCCAGATTTAAATATCAGGCTATTGGTGATATGCAAATCTCCCATAAAAATCTCCCTCAATATTTAGGCTCTTTCCCTTTACCTGGTCCGTTTACTTTCCTCGGGGCCAAGCTTTTGACCTTGGTGTTCTGTGTTTCCCCTCCAGAGATTTTTCTGTGTTCTCAGAGGAAGACACAAGATTCTTTATATAAGATGTGAAGTGCTTAACACTGAGGATAAAACAGGACTCTGTTCGCTCTTGCAGACAGCTGGGCTGACAGAATTGCTCGCCATCTAGGAGAGTGGCATTCTGTGACTTTGCAGGTGCTGGAGAGTTAAAAACAGCATGGTTCACCTCTTGGACAGGTAAGGCATTAGATTTCAAGCCCCTACTCCTTAGTAAGAAGGCAGAATAAAAGGGCATTGTGGCAGACAGCAGCATGGGAGGTAGGGCTCGCTGTGGCTGGAAAGTGAGCCATCTCTGCTCAAGTATTAAGCATGACCTACTGTCCTCTTCCCCCATTTGCAGTGCTGTGGTCCAGCAGGTTTTCGGTCTCCAGGGTCATAAATCCACACACATAGACACTTTTCCCCCCATCAGAGCAGTCTGTCTTCTGCAAAAAGCACCATCTTTGCTCCGTTTTTCCACTGAGCCGAGGGAAGCAGGCAGAGGCTGAGCGGTAGCAAATCGTGACTGCCAAGTTGATGCGCTGGCCGGAGCGTGGGGCTGCGACGCAGCTCTGGGAGCAGCGGTACCATGCCCCGCTTGTCTGCACCAAGGATGCAGACACCTGAGGGCATGACGTAGCTCTTACCTGTCCTGATATACCCTGCTCCTCTTTTTCATTAAGAATTTCTAGAAAACTTTACAATTGGTGGCACTCCGCATTCTTTCTCAAAGGAAAGGCTTTCTCAGAGCCTTTCTGTCAAGTGTTTGTCAGGAATTTAAGTCCTAGAATTGCTAATACGAGGGAAAAAAAGAAAAAAAGTTTTAAGGAGTATGATTTAAATGTCCCATCCGCTTGTCATTAAACAACTTCAACTTCCAATCTTTTGTTCCTTTTGATGTCATAATCCTCCTGGTTCTCCAGACTCATAAGTATTTATCTAGGGAAAACACAGAAATCAGCACCTGAAAAACAAATGCATTTGAAGGGAAAAAAAAAAAAACAGTTTTGATGGTTTATTTATAAGTTTAAAGAAGAGATAGCAAATAAGTATATTTATATACATATTAATTTCACTTTCAAGTTCTTTTATACCTGCTCTTTGCAAATTGGAATGAAGAGATGGAGTTAGTGATGTTTCTGATATCACAGCCTGATTATCAGAATGCAAAGACTTTGTTCCAAGTCATACTGTATATATTTTTTCTAAACTTTTGCGTGTATGTCTGTCATAATAGAAAATGCAATGTAAAATTCCATAGATTTGATCTGTCACGTCAACTTTAGATAGGACTTTTTTCTTCCATGCAAAATCGCACTTTTAAAATATGTATACTATATAGCAATTAGAGTACTGTGTCAATCAGTGTCCACTATTTCAACCTGCTATATTCATTTAGACCAGCTTATACATTACACTCTATTCAGGCTGCAGAACTACCATGTCCTAGAATGAATACAAACTGCGGATAAAAAGCTTTTTGTTTCAAGTCTCCACAAATGTGGAATCAGTTACCAGTTGATTTAAGAACAATTGGGAGCTCTTCCTGTTTTAAGATGGAACCGAAACAATACCTCATGATGACTGGAAGTTGGTGTAATTGTTTTAATTGATGTTATTCTAGTGTTATCTTGGTTTATTGTTTATTTATATGCATTTCTTTATCACAGGTCATGCTTGAAAGTGGGCTTTCATCTCAGCTTACATAGCCAGCTAACAAATATATGTATCTATGTATATCAGCTACACTTGTTTATATCTGACCGTACAACCATATGTATTCTACATATATTTCTTGCTTTTATGTTTATGCTATCGATTAAGCCATCTGAGTTTGATTTCAGCTTGACTTCAAAGTTTGCAGGACAAACCAAGCAAGTATGCATCTAATAATATCAGTTAAATTATTTTTTGGCTCCTAAAGCACAAATCAAGTTAAAGCATTAACTAGGCACACATTGCCATGCTTTTTTTAAGCAGTCCATTCTTTAGCTGTAGGATTGTATGCCAGTGCTGCACATTAAGCAGCATTAGCATTCAGAAATTATTTCTGTATCTCTAAAGGCAAACGAGATATTAAAAACAATGATACCATCACTTGTAGAGAAATATATTCTGCCATCAAGTATTTATTATAACAGCTGATAAAGTAATGGCATGCTGAATTTGTGTTCTCTGTGAATGATAAATGCATGTGTAAGCACCCCTACCTGCCTGTATGTATCCAGCAAGTAAACTAACCAATATACAGGAGGAATAGAGAGGAAGAGCAAGTCATTATTTCATCTGTTCCATTTACAAACTCACAAGTCACCAATGTACAGCTGGGAAATGTGTTTGTCTCAAAGCTTCAAATTTGTGACATGTTAATTCATAAATAATTGTAGTCACATGCGCTTCCTCGAGGGTATTAGCTCAATATTCCCAATACAGTACACTCTACTTGTAATAGAAAAGAGTAGAGTGGACAAAAGTGGTTTTCATAAATCAGTCAAAATTGCTCAATAAATCCAAAACATCTTTCATTATTTCTAACAGAAAATGAGCTTAGTTATGTAAGCAACATTTTTTAAATTTGAATGGTCTTTGGAAACTGGCAGGTGAGGAAATAAAGGGCAAAGCTACATTATTTTTGGTTATTGAATCTGTCAGCTAAAGGTTTCACAGCCCTTGGACCAAATATTGCTCTGACTTGCATCCCATTCTAACCCACAGACCACCTTATAACTAGATACAAAATCCTTGAATTAAACAAGTGCACATTTCTATCGGGACACTCATATGATAACATTGCCTGTGTCATTGTCTAAATGCAGCTGTTTGCAAAAATGTTTTCTCCCAAAAAAAATGTTTTTGGTACTCTGACTGCTGAGTGAATAATGCAGTATGAAAGAAACCTGAAGGAGCCGTTAGGGTCCATTGTGTCAATCCAGCTGCTACACATGCATATTAAGTCCACATTTAAAAATGCTTGTGAAGCTTTTTCAGCTTGCTTTGTTTTGTAGTCCATTTTTAAACATTCATACTCCTTCATTTTCAGGGTACCTAAACCACTTTGAACTAGTCCTTGGACACAATACAGTTTCAACTGAAAACTATTTTAGTTGAAGATTTTTTATTATTATTATTTAGGTGAATTTCAGGAAAAATCACATAGATTTAGTGCAGAAAAATAGTATTTCCTTCAGTTACTAAAAAAGGCTTCTCACCTCCTCTGAGAGCTGGTTGTCAGGCTCCAGACAGCATCGGATTCCTACTCCTGAAAGTAGGAATTAGAGTGGAAAACTGACTGACCCTGACTGTTGTTATTATAGTTCAAACCACCACAAATTTCTCTTGATAAGTATAGTGTTCTGTTCAAATATAAAATTAATCTCCTAGACATATGGTTGTCATCCAAAACTTCATATTTCTAATAATTCATTTGCTAGAATACTTTGAATTCAGAGAATCAATCTTGTGAGTGTAGCATAAGTACAGCATCACAAATGAGAATGCCAAATTTAAACTGTTTAGTCTGGGAATTTATTGCTGGCACTGGAATGGTTGTTGGCAGAACATGTCCATATAGGGGGTTCGTTCAGCTAGTTCATTTCCAGGCTATGTCATTAAGCAGTGGTTTGAGGACACTTAGTATTTCAATGCAGTAAACAACAAAAGAGAAAAACAAAAACAAAAAAAACCTCTCTGTATAATTGCATATTGATACCTCAGAGTTTTAGCTTAAATATTAATATGATTTGCGTTTATAAACTGGGAATTTCTTAGCAGTAATTGAAAAAGTTTGTCATTAAAACAAGCTGTCAGTAGCCTGAACAGTGATACTAGTCCTAATGCTCGTTTTGCAGATGTTGATGCACGTTCTTCTTATCTTGAGCGTTAGAAGCTCCAGCTATATAAATAATGTCTAGCAAGCAGCTGGTGCAGGGATAGGGGCAACCTGTTCATGAAAATGACTAGCTTTAGGAATTGTCCTACTCCACGTAGAGAATGTGTAGGTCTAGATTGTTAATTATTCTTTCTTTACTAGTGGAAAGTGGGGGGTTGAAGGCTGAAAGAGACAATAAGACCAAGCAAAATCTTGCCCTTTCCTATAGCACACTGCAGAAAAGTGTCAGGCAGAACCAGACACCAAGAATTAATTTTCCAATAGAAGCTAAAAAGCTTTTATTCCCAGCTAATACTCACATACACACTAGTGACCAGCAATCTGGGGATGTGAAACATGGTCACAACTCATCAGGTGGATACACATCTATATTAATTTAAGTCTTTAAAACATGTCTGTGCATTTGCTTTTCTAGATGAAGAGAGGGATTAGAGACAGACGGAAAATTAACAATGGCAAATAAAACTCTCATTGTATTGCCCAGGATCGAAGAACTGTAGAGTTATTTACCAGCAAAGACATCCCAAGCAATCATTTAGCCCTGTCTTTTTCTCTCTTTCCTTCATGTATTGTGTTGGGATTGATTTCACTAAACTTAAACCTTTGCTGATGGATTGGCATTAAGTCTAGCTCTATGTGGTTGCAATGGAGGTGATTCTGGAAAATCCCTTGACAGTGTGCTCCATGACTTTTCTGTTCTTGCAGTTATAATTTTTTATTGTAATATTTAACAGTATTATCTATGTTGCAGCTAAAGTCCATTTCTTCTTGTTTTGTCCCCATTGACTAATGAGGATAATTGGTCTCTGTCCTCTTTGTAACACTCCTTTATGCAATTGTAGAGAGTTATTATGTCTCCCTTTTGGCTTCTTTTCTCTAGACTGAACATATCCCATCTCTTAAGCTTTCCTCCTGGGCCTTATTTTCAATACCTTTTATCATTTTTGATGTTCTTCTCTTAAGTCCCTCTAATTTGTCTGTATCTTTTGAAAAATGTGGTAACCCAAACTAAATGCACCTCCCTGGACGAAGTCTCAGCCACGTCAAACAGAGCAGAAAAACTGCCTTGCTTGTATTATATATGATACTCCAATTAACATGACCTAGCATCATGCTTGTCTTTTCTGTGGTAGTGTTCTTTTTTCCACTTGTTCATTGTACTGTACATTATCAGTACTGTTTCCTTCTCTAGAGTTTTCTGGTCTAACTGGTTATATCTGTAACTTTGATCATTCTTCTCTTAAATTGTTCCATCATCTGCTTTGAGTTTCCATCTGGTTACATATGCTTCCCATCTTTGCTCTCATTTGTATAGGCTTTTCCTTGTCTGAGTCTTTGTCCTAGTGCAATTAATCTATCCTTATTCTTTGAGATAATTTTGTTATATCATCTGCACAGCTGAGTTTTCTACCGCTCCTGTCAGCAATATCATCAGAGGTTTGTCCCTGTATCATTTTAACTATTGCTACTGTGCCTGTAGCACTAAGAATACATTGTCCTTATATACCTTTTATTTCCTTGGAATAGGTATTTATGCATAGTCGATGACCTATGAAAAGGTTGAGGGGGTAAAAATTTCCAATACAAAAAAAATCTTATTTGCATGGTTATTTGATAATTTGGCATTCTCTTACCTTCCACCCATGTATGATACCAAATATTCCACGTTTTCCTATAAACTAGAATTTCAAAACCTCATGTGAGAAATCTGGCCAATCACATTCCAGAACTACAATATGCATCGCTGGACCACAGCAGCTAGAGCCTCAAACTGACTGCCTCGACCCGTCCAGAGGCAGGCGAGGGACACACAGCATCTGCTGCATCCCCCCACCCCGGCACTACTGTGGGACCAGCATGTGGCTGTGCAAACCCTGCCTCATTCAAGGCTGCTTTTTCTGCACTATTTACCAAAAACTGAATCTTTCCAAGGTTTTCCATGGGATTCTTGCTCCAGAGAAGAGCTGCGAACTTCCTTTTACTCTTTTCACCTCTTTCATCAACTCTTTCCACTGTACCACGCATGAGAGAGCGCTCTCCATCCTTGCTGGGCTAATGAAGATTTACAATGTTTATTCATTTCCTTCTCCCTCTTAACATGAACCGGAACAGTTTGCCTTGCTCAGGTTTCCAAACTCGCCTCGCTCGCTCCAAGTGCTTTCCCAGGAATGGACAAGGGCGCTTTGTGCCTGGCCGCAATCCACACCAGGGCCTTGCACGCCACCCGTGGGCAGCCTGCCCAAACACACCTGGCAGCCTCTGAACCACCTACTTACATATTAATACCACCTAAGAATGCCTGATGTGTTGGGGCCCATGGGAAGCAGCATGTCCCGACGCAGCGCGTTTTCTCCTCGTGCATTCACGAAGCACAGAGGCACTTCCAGTCCCGAGGGGCGATCGAGGGGCACCCCTCAAAGGAAGATGTAATCATTCCCTCAGAGGCGAAATGCCGGCATTTCCAGCATGGTCAGCCTCAGGTGTTTGAAAGTGAGGAGGTAGGCTACTGGAAATATGAGATTTTTTTACAAAATAATAATAAGAATGAGAAGGAAGGAGGTCCTTTTACTTATACATGTTGATTTTTGAATCCTTATTTTAAACTTGATTTATATTTCTTATGGTGGGGAGTGGGTTGGTTCTGGACAAAAGGGAGGATTTTCATTTTCCTTATTAAAAGGAAAAAAAATTATCCTATAACTTCTAATTCTAGTAGCTAAAGAACTTACTACAAAAAACTAAATACTGTTATTTTTTCAATAAAACTGTGATAATTCCAGGTACAGGAATATCCATATAGACAGTGACCTTGAACAGGCCATGTGCTGAGACAGTGACCCTGGGTTAGTGCAGCCGTCTCCCTCCAGCAGAGCTGTAGCCTATACCTGCAAAAAAGGGTTTGTGGGGGTGTGTTATATACCAGTTCAGAAAGCAGAAGAATATTTATTAATAACAGTGCTTTCAGACCCATACAGTTCCTCAAATATTAAGGCTTCCGCAGCATAACTTTTAACAGCACAGTTAAAGCTAAATATATGAATGACACCCCACTTCACACTGACATTATTTTAGCAGCTGTTACTAGTGTGGATCTGGCTATTATCTTGCCAGTTTCTATGCCATTGATATTGCCTGCATGAATAAAATGTTTGCTTGTAGAGTAGGTCCATATCTTAGATCAGGATTTTTAAATGAGACTGCGAGTTAAACCCAACATACTGAGTCATGGTAAAGTTCTTTTCAAGGCTGAGGAAAATGTAACTCCCAGAATAAATTACCGTACACAACATTTTCTTTTGGGCCAGTTACCACTTCGTAAGAATCATTCAAGTGCTCTTATCTCCTCTTCTAAAAAGCTTGCTTTGACGTGTTCAAACGTTAGCTGCTTATTACAGGAAGACTTACTCGCCAAGAATACAAAGATTCAGTCTTTCATCAAACTGTACATAGAGGTACATTTACTCTCCCCGAATAAATTGTTTCTGTTGATATAGTTCAACTGCACTGAAGGAAAAGAAAAAGTTCAGTTCTGAGCAGATGGTTAGCATGACTGGCTGCAAGCCTGGGCTAAGATATTACTAAATATTGCTTGTGTTAAGAGCAGAGTAATTTCCCTATGTACCTCACTTCCAATTCTTTAGCCATTTCCTTCTTCTCCAAGAAAAATAGAAGTTAGGGACTGGCTCATAATGATTTCTCTGCTTTTATCATGTTTTTATATTCTTCCATTTATTATAGGATTTTTCAGCAACAGGGTAACCATGAAAAAGTTTGTTCTGTGCTGTGGGAAGTGGTTCTTCAGACCAAGACAGAATTTTCTCCCATTTTATGAGTGCACAATAAAAAGTCTCTCTTGATGTGAAAGAGTCTCTTCATTCTCTAATCTCTTCTCCAACTGATTTGAGAGAGGCAAAGTTTACATCTTCAATGGTGTCATTTCTGGGAAATTTTGTTCTTAACAATGTAGTGCTGATGAATAAGCTATGGGACTTTCTACAGAATCCTACTATGCAGCTGGACAAAGTTATATCCATTAGTTTTATTACTATTATTATTAATTGCAATGTATCTTTTAATAAACCTTCTTGTTATAGCTGAATAATAAACAAATTATAGAACATTAACAGAGATATACTAGGACAAAATAATTCCCAGAATGTAATAATGTTTTAATTTTCAATTACTCTGCCTGTAGCCAGAATGTTGGTGTGAGATGCCATATGATTACTGCAAAATAGGAATAGAAAGTGAATTTTCAAATCTGAAATACGATGATTTACAATAGAAAGCCCAACTCTGAGTTACTTCCACTCAGAGAAACACAACATACGACGTGTTCTGCTCTGACTAACCAGCATAACAATATTGAATGCCAAATTCTGAATATCAAGCATTCACAGTGAACTGCTCATAAATGATACACCTCCATTCAGGGAATAATTCTGAATAATAAATCTAAGACAGTCATAAGCTGCTCTTGCACAATTCAGAAATAGAGAAAGGAGGTGAGATTTGTCTAACAAATTATTCGGAGTGAATTGTGCGCCCGGCAGCTACCTTGAGTTCCTGATCTGTATTCTCTAAAATTTGTATGGGATGTCTTCTCTAAAGATTTTGCAGTATAATTACCTAGATCAGTCATCCCACAGCTGGATTTTCTATGACAACATCAGTGCACTTATATATTCCTGGATGAGACCGCTTATACACCATTTCCTGATGCCACTTCCACATTCCCTTTCTAAGCAGATTTGTCACCTGTTCTGGGAGAAACTGTGGCCTCTATTTCCTTCTGTGAACTAAAATAATTAAGAGCTAAATCTCCTGTCTCCAAGTACTTTTGTATATGCTTAAATTTGTGCACATAAGTAATTCTGTTGATTTCAATGGGTCTATTCATAGGTCTACATTAAGCAAACTTGTTTGCAGGTTGGGACTCTGAAGATATTTGCCTCCTAGTGTTATGCGCTTCCTACTTTATCAATACATAGATCATTATCACTTGGCGACAATGTCTTAAACATGCCTTACTCACCAAAGGAGCTGTGAATTATACATAACAAAAAAGTTACTGATTTTGCTTGTTTTATAGCCTTATCTTCAGTTGTATGTTTGTGATGTGCATGAAACCAGTAAGAGAGCTGGCACATTTGGAAACTTCATTCACTTTTGAAAGGCGTGTCAGGCCAGATCTCCACAGAAATCTGTGCATTTATTTGCAGTTTCAAGAGGTGCTTCCTAAGAAATGGGGCTCTGAATCTTAAGGAAATCTCTATGTTGTTTTCCAACCATTTGTGGTAGTAGCACTGATACTAGGACAACTATAAGTATGGATGTCTGTAATATATTTCACTGCTGTAACCCATACTGACAGCACTGGAGTGCAGCAGTTAGCTGAAGGAGCTGACTTTTGGGAGGGGGAGTGAAGAAATATCTAAATGGGTTAGCTGTTAAGAACAAGAAGCTTTTGATTTTAGAAATATTAAAAGTGAATTCCTGGATTATATTCCCAACATACACCCAATTAATACATTTTCCAAAGCCAAGACTTTTTTCTTTTTTTTTTTTCTCAGGATTTAGTTAATGTTAATGAGGACACTAAAGGGATATTGTAATATAGTTAAGATGCTTTATTTTTTTTCAGTTGGCTTTTTTTTCAGAAATACAGAAGCCGCTTCTGACCTAATTGATCAAAATGCTGTTCCTTGGTAAAGAAAGGTAACACTAGAGAATGTGCCAGGAATTAAGCTGGAAATAAGCCTGCAACATAGTATGCATTTTGATTCTGCTCAAGCAGACATTCAGAGCATATATTCCTTCATTTGGATGCATACAACTAGTTAAAAATATCTACCAGAAGTCTCTCCTCTCTGCTACTTTTCCAAATATCATGGGAAAGGTGTTCTTCAAATTTATCCTATGATTGCTGTTTAGACATTTCCACTTATAGAGAAGTTCACACACACACAAAAAAGTAATCTAGCTGATTAAATAATTTCACTAATTAAAGGAAAAAATAATTGATCAGAATTATATATTTTTATTGGGGATTTGCAAAGATATTTCTAGCTGATTTATCCCCAAATCAGAAAAGTTTATTTTTCATCCAGGTGCAAAATTCTTTTGCTATCTTAGTATGTTAACTATCTTGGTATGTTAATTACCAGACAAATGGCCAATGAGAATTAGGCTTCATTAATAGAGAAAAATGATCGCATAATTAAAGCATTTAGTTTGCCTTTTTCAGCATAACAAAAAATAAAATAAAAAAATAAAAATAAAGCCATAACATTTTCTTATTGTACATATATACACAGTTTGTAAACAGATGCCTTTCACACATTTACATTCTAATGAACATAAAAAACCAAAAAAAAAATAATCAGGTTTCCCATTCATGCTGCTCCTTAGGATGAAGTCCTGGACAAAAAGTCCCAGGACACCCTCCTGACTTGATAGGTTGACCTTTCCCCTGTGATGTAAATTTCACTTCTCTACTTTCCTTCTCCTTTTAACAACTACATGGACACCATTTACCAAACAGAAGAAGAATACCTTCCATGATGACATATAAGCCAGGACTCATTTTAATATTCATGAGTTTGCCAGCATTATTAAAGAAATTCAAGTAGCTGGTGAACACTGCATTGCATTCCTCCACCATATATCTTTTATCTGCTTGTTAAAGTTAAGCATTACTCATGCCGTTTTAACTTGGAATTCAAATCCTTGGTGATCATGTAATACATGCTCTTGATTCTCCAGCATTGGTACCTACATTAACAACCACAACAATTTATAGTTGCTACCAGGTCCTAAAGACATGAAAGTTCCCAGTCCCAGCAGGTCAGCTTTAAAATCTCTGAAAGAAAAAATCCCCAAAGTTAGGAAACTCTCCCCTTAAGTCAAAATCTGTAAGTTCATTTACCACCTATTTTTTTTTCCAAAGCTCCCTAGGAAAGTCCAGATTTAGGTTTCAAAAGTCGTAAGGCAAAAAAGAACCCCTAATCACATCTGCTTGTTTCTGAAGAAGTCTTGAAAATTTTATTATTTTATCTTCCTCCAAAGCAAGAGGAATTATTTTGGAATAAAAAATACAATTACTACATGAAAGGAAATTACATTCAAATGTTGTTTATTAAATGAGGGAATGGATGTCAATGTTAATGTGTAGGTACATAAAAAGAACCTTATTTTGAAGATGTATGACAGCGCTCCCTGAAGAACACAAGTTTTTCTATATTAATTCCATGGTAGTTGAAAGCTACATAATCAAAAACACCTTCTAAGTTTGGCAGAAATATAAAACTGGCTGTTTAAAATAAAAGGTCTATATGGAAAGTTCAGTTTTGTTTTGTTATTTTTTTTTCCCTCTAGGGTCATTGTGGTGGAGGAAATATTTTTATCTGGGCCTCAGGAAATGGTGGTCTGGCTAATGACTGCAGTGGGGCGGATGGTTATGTGAACAGCATTTACACAGGGGCAAAGGATACCACCATTTACCTCTACCCCACAGCTTCTGGGCTACAAGAACGACTCAGCATCAGTGGCCACCTAGACATATTCAGAGAGGAAGGAGCGTGAAGGCTACTATCCTGAAACAGACCTTCAAATGTGCAGTGTGGTGAGTCAGAAATGTTCAAATAAGATATTAGTGTGGATAACCAGAACCCTGCTGAGGTATATTTCAAACAGAAATTCAACAAGAGGCCAGTGCAGACCTCATTTTCTTGTCTAAATGGGAGGCATTTATATAAATGAGGAGCCAAGGAACATACAGAGTTTGCTAGTGGAGCTTAAATTTGGGTCTTTGTGCTTGGCAGGTGAATATTCCAACACTCACTGCAGAGGCAATGTGGCAACCTCGAATTAACAAAAAATTAAAAAAAAAATCTGGAAGCAGTAGTACCATCGTTCCCTCTTCTTTTCAGGATTCTGCAAGTGTTTCTCATGTCCCCATTCTTATGCAAGGGACTCAATTTCCTTTATGACACCTGAAAATTAGTGCATAGAATAGCTATAGATCCATTTTGATTATTTTGCTATAATTCTGCCTGTTTCAGACACCTTTCAGGCTGTGAGGAAAACATGCAGAATTATTTCCTTTGCCTGCAGGTGTTAGGAAAGTCACGGCGCAATGGAAGTTGAATCTGGCAAGTGACATAATGGTATAAACAGGAAAGATGTGGCCCCATACCTTTGTGTCTAGAAACTGGATTCAGGAAGGACAGGAATTACCAGTAATGGAAGAAGATCAAGGCAGAGTTCTCAACTGATGCAAGTCCATGATGACAAATGGGTTGCGGATTACTTGACTTCTACAGAAATTGTGGAATAATACCTGCCAGGCTTACAGTGCATACAATTTCTTAATTCCCAAGTGATCCCCTACATATAAACTTCATTTACTGTACCACTTACAAGTTTAATCAACAATCTATGCATCTTTCATAACCATTCAGAAATACTTAAGCAGCTATCTTGTTTTGTTTTCCTTTTTGATAAGAGTTCATTTAGAAAACTACTGCTTTAGGCAGTTATGTTTTAGCTTTTATTTTCATTTTTCAAATACTTTTTTCAAATAGTTCCCATTTCGTTATACCTTGTACAGACCTACTTTTTTGTTATGTTATTTCTCCAGGAACTTCTGGCTTCCAAGCTGGATCAACACTGCTCTATCTTCCATTTTCTGTGTTTTATGGAATATGACAAAACACACTCTGTTTCCTATTTCTGTTGGTGGTGGCAGTCTTTGTTTTCAGATATAGTATTGCCTCCTTTTTCTACCGACTTGGATAGATGTCAGGACTCAGATTAGTATTATATATTTGGAAGAGGAAAAAGTCATACTTCATGTTACTAGTAAGCCAATGCTTTCCTTCTTTTTTTTTTTTTGTTAAAATAGAAATGTGAGATTACAAATGATATCAAACATAAATTTAACAACTGATCAATACATTGAATTATTAATTCTATCTTAAACCACTTAAATACAATACAGTGCATTAAAGCACTGATTTACCTCTAGGTTTGCCAACCGATGGCAGTCCCACTAAAAATTAATTTAAAGTGTTTGCTGACTCACCAAATTGTCCTCTGGTGATCTGTGGCTGTTGCTGTGGGAAGCTGAACTTTTACAATAGTCATGTGGTACTATCAGCTTTGTTAGCACTAGCTGTGGACCATCAAGAGTCTGAAAAACAGTTTGGTTTTAATGTATATAACTATGTCTCAGAACTTATTTTCCTCTCTTCAAATATTTCAGACAAAACAATTCAGTCCTACCCAACGAGTCCAAGGAAATAATTTCGTTTTGTATACATCAAAAAGAAAAAAAAATGGCAGTCTTTCCTTTGAAAAGTTCCAAGTCTTCTGTGTCTGGGATTAAGGTTTACAATTTTAAAAGGATATGCAGCACTGCTATAAAATCAAATTCATCCTACCTTGGGCAAGTGAGGAATTGTTGGTAAAATATTGTCAGTACAAGTTTCATGGAAACACGGATTCATGCAGGTTAGTTCCTTAAGTCCAAACTTCTGTTCAAACCAGATGAACACTGAATGCAGAATTCAGGATGCTCAGGCCTTTGTCCAGTCTATTCGTGAAAACGTCCAAGGGCAGATTTTCTTCATGGTAAAAAAAAAAAAAGGCTTTCCTTATATCTAGGAAGAACATACCCTCGTCCATTATTTCTTGTTCTCTTGCACCTCAGTAAGCAACCTAGTTTTGCTTCTCAAAAGCCTTCTCGTAGGTGTTGGAAGGCTATGAGGCTGCCTTTTGTCTAGCCTGAACAAGCTGAGTTTCTCCAGCCTCTTTTTACAGGGAAGGTGCTGTAACCACTGAACCATGTTGATGGTCCTTTGCAGAACTCACTCAAAGTTAGTTATGTCTTTACTGTGTTAGGGGACAAAAGCTGGACACACTGTACACTACCAAGTAAAGAAGAATAATCAATTCTCTCCATATACAGCCCAAAATGCTATTATGTCCTGACTACTAGGACATACTGTTTCATGTTTAGCCTACTTTTCACTGAGATGCCCAGATCAGGGCTTCTCCCTAGTCAGTCAGTCTTCAGAGTGCAATATGGCTCAGAATTAGTGCATCTCAGCTGCAGGACATCTTATTGGTCCTTGTTCAATTATATGACTTCCTGTTGACCCATTCCTCCAGCCTGTCTCAATCCCTGTGGATGACTTGTAACTTTCTGAGTCAATCTTTCTGCCTTTCATAAAGATGAACATTAACACTTTCATTTTACTAGTCATCAAGGATCTCTGATGATCTCCACACATGTTCTGAAATGACAGTCATCAGGCTTGCATTAACATTAGCCAGCTATTTTAGCACCCTTAGATGCAACTCATTCTGTATCATGGACTTGTATCAGTTGCGATTTCTCCAGATATCTCTGACTTGATTTTGTTAGGGATCAAAAAAAAGTCAGGATCTCTGATCTTTTCTGTTACTAGTAATTCCTGTCCTCTCTGAACCCTGTTTCTAGGCACAAAGGCCTGGGACATCCTGTTGTTGATTAATGAGGCAAGGAAAGCTTTATCATCTTTATCTTCACTCACTGTCACTAGTTGTCCTCCATTCCACAGTGGGCCCACATTTTGCATGTTTACTCTATTATTGCTCATGTAGCACTAGAAGCTCATCTTCTTGCCCTTTATGTCACTTGCCAGTTTCAACTTAAGTTGTGCTGTGGCTTTCCTAGCCCCATATCTGCAGGCAGAGGCAGTGTTTCTACACTCCTTCTTTACAACTTGTCCCTACTTTTACCTTCTACCACCTATGACTATAGTTTTCTGAGCTGATGACAGAAGAATTAGATCCAATGGCTCACTAAGGTGTATATTTATCAGCATCAAAAAACAGAGTTTTAGAGCTTCCCCATAATTATCTGGATCTTAGCTGTCCCAGGCCAGGTTAGTACTGGTAAGCAATATGAAGAAGGGGCTAGTCTCAAAGTGTAGATTCAAGTCTGAAATAAGACTGTGACTATGAACACTGAGTCTCATGCTGGACAGATAAATAAAGTATATAACTAGAATGAGTGAAAATGGAACAGGTGTAAGGGACCAACAGTGGGGATGAAATTGAACTGGGATAGATATGGCAGCTTGGAAAGTATAGTGCTCAGGCCTTTGAAAAATGACAGATGACATCTGTAAAAGTAAATAGCACGTCAACAATATAAACAAACCCAAAGAGCTATGCAGAGGTAGAAGTCAGTATATTTTCAGTTGTTCTAATTTTTGTCTTCTTAACTATGCCATTATAACTGTTGATTGTATATAAGGTACAACAGACTTTTGTTTTCTTAAATGTGTATCATATACTGTTGTAAGCAGATAGCTTCAAGTTCTTAGTAAAACTGAGATAGCCTATTTTTCTACCTTAATTTTCTTGACAGATAATGCAATTTCAGCAAGGGTGCATTCAGAATCTCTATGGGAGTTCAGCATTTGGTCTTCTCATTCTTAAACTTGAGATTTTCATATCAGAGAATCACTGGAATTGGCTTTTCTTTCTTTCACTTCCCTCCAGATGGAATTAGGTGCCAGAATCTCTTGCTTCTTGAATGGCAAAATTAGTACAGACCATTCACAAACTTTGCTATTCCATGCAGATGAGTAATGCAGCCATTGTAAGTTGAACATGATGTTATCTATAGAAATATTATGCATAAGTGTTATCTTCAAAGATATTTCTGAACTTAACTTATGCATATCCTCTGTGTTCAGTTTTGGTTTGATTACCTGTCAAGCAGATCTAATTTGTTTGTATTCTCCTGTGCTCTTCTGCATACTGGAAACTATCCTTTGCTAACCACATATCAGCAAAATGAGAATTAAGTTTATTAGCACAATCAGTAGGATCATAATAAGAGAGAGAGAAAGTGAAAGGGAAAGAAAGCAAGAGACTAAAGGAAAAAAAAAAAAGACTTAACGCAAGTCTATCAAACTATGTTTTTTTCCCTCTGCATAGATTATAAAGAACATCGAAGTGTAGCAGCAAAATAAGGAATAAGCATGCACAATAATATTCAGCTTTCCTTGAAAATTGCATAACCAGCCTATATGATGAGGAGTTAGATTATTGATTCCAAACTTACCCTTTTCTTTTTTAAAAGTGTCAGATGTTTGTATAAAACATTAACTTGCAAGTATTCTATCAAAACTATATATACTTCTGTTGAGAAGTATGCCGCTTTGACACCTCACAGAAGCTGTAATTCAGCTACTTTATGCTCCCAATCTCTGCTATAGTGCTGGCTCCTTGGCTGGGCTCATATCTTGTGATTTGTCATCACCATGGGGATCACAGGAGGCACCACAAGGATCCCCAACAAAAAGAACCAGGCAGGGTGAATCATGGAATATTTTAGTCCATCCAGAAACTCTGCCCTATAAAGTAGGTAGGAAGCCTGAAGCACCAACCTGTCAATCCCATGAGGCCAACTGTCAGTATTTCAACACAGAAATATTTTCTTTCTCAGCTTAAGTATTTCGGGGGGTGATTTCTTTCATCAAAATGTCAACATTTGACACATATAATGTCAATTTTCCTACACTTCCAGTGTAAATTGCACCCAATACAAATGTATGTGTAGCTCCTCTATTTCTCTGTAGTAGCTGTTTTTTCAATAAGGAAATATGGAAAAAAGTGAAGATGTGTCAGAATCTATAGGCTCTAATAGTGGGATTCATCTGACCAAATAAAAAAATCTATAACAGAGACATCTACACCTGAGATTGTCACCCTGGACTTTTTCATAATCAATGGAAAGAAATAGGCACTTTTAGGGTGTGATTCATCTCACCCTGAAGTAGATGGCAAAAATAGGTCAGGTGAATCATGTTCCAGAAGTGCCTATTTCACTCCATTGGCAGGGAGTCTTGACTGACAACTTCAGACACTGGCAGATCAAGTTAAATAAAATGATTTCTGCCCTAAGTGTCCATTGAACTGTTGTGCATAAACTTGTCCTTTTGCAACATGATTTTTCCACTTCATCTTGTTCTCATTCCAAGTATGCATTGACTTTTTCTTTTCCTCTTAACCTCATAATCTAATTTTTTTACAGCTATTTTTACACTTATCTGCACTATGTTGTGCATCCTTTTTCTGTTCCTTTTTACCACTAAGTTTACTCCAAAATAGAGCTTTAAACCTATAACTTTAATCCAATATCTGAGATACATGCATTCCTCAGTACTTTTCTTCTTAGTGACACCTCTAGCTTGTGATCTTTTGAAATATATATTTCTCTCTGGATATTCTTACAAGTGCCATAATCAAATGACATTTCCAGTTTTCTAGTATAAGAGGCTAGGGTCAGGGAAAAGATAGGTCCATGTTGTTTCACCATGTGGACTACATGTCGATCTGTCACAAAGGATGTCATTTAACATAAGAGATTCCCTGAACCTATCTGAAGATACGGCAAGTTAGAAAACTATTTCCTTTGACACCTTGGTTTCACATATGAAACAAGGCTTTTTCAATAACTGCCAGCATCTTGGAAGTGAACACAATAAGTACAGAGTCATATGAACAATAATGTCAGTAGGTGGTACACCAGGCAAACTTTTTCTGTATTTTCTCATTCCTCCGTCCTAGAATTAGGTGACCAAGACAGTGGTTTCTCTTTTGATGTCTTCTAGAAACAGAGTGTATATCAAAGTTTGAACAATGGTTGCAGATCTTTCTGCTCTTTCTGAGCATTGCATTAGTAGAAACCCGAAGGAACTCAAACAGCAATAAATTTGACTTCCCTCTGGGTAAACCCTGCAAAAGGATATAAAAGGGTGAGGGATGGAGGTATGAATTTCACTTCAATGAATGAGTAGCCTAAATCTCAGGTGTGGGACTCAGATTAATCCCAGCTATCTAGTGCAGGTTTTTCAAATTTTCATAGTGTGAAAAGCAAAAAGGAGCTCTTAGATCATCTAATCTGCTTTCTTCTTGATCGCAAGCACTTATCTTCCCCACAGTTCCTACCTTGAGCCAGGTAGTTTCTCTTCAGCTAAAATATATCTTTCTGAGAGGCATCTAATCTTGATTTGAGGATCTCAAGAGATAGAAAACCCACCACTTCCATCTATAATTTGTTCTGATAGCTAATAGCTATCAGCATTAAAAGTGTGAGCCTTATTTCCAATTTGAATTCATCTGGCTTCAGGCTCTAGCCTTTGGTTCTTATTATGCCCTTCTCCACTAGATTATGGAGTCCGTTCATATCTTTTATTTTCTGCCTGAGAAAGTATATATGCCATAAGCAAGTCACCTCTCAATCTTCTTACTCATAAACAGAAAGATCCAAACCTTTAAATCTCTCACTAGAAGGCATTTTCTCCAGTTTTCAAAACATTTCTGCATCTCTTCTCTCTACCATCTCCAGTTGCTCAACCGCATCTTTGTTAAAATGTGGCCTGCAGAGCTGCAAGCAGTACTCCAGCACCATTCTCCCTCAGTAATAACGAAAGATCAGCACTCTTGCTCCCTCACTGAGCACTCAGCAATCATTTTGGGTGTTTTGGCTGTATCTTCACTTTGTGAGCTAGTGTTCATCTGCTTGTCTAATATGGAGCCTCCATATTTTCAAGTCATTGCTTTCAGCTATTCAATATTGTGGCTTTCATCCTTGTTCCCAGATTGGTAATGTAGGATTGAGCTGTATTAAAGCAGTTATTATTTTTTTTTTCCAGCAGAGTTTACTAAGCAGCCTTTTCCACCTCTGCAGTGGTGTCTTTGTTATTTACCACTGAGTCATCCATACATCATTCTAGGAGTAATTTCACAGTACCTTACAGACTTATAGACTGTTAAAAATTTGCGATGATTCCCTCTGGTACCGATTGCTGTAGAATCAGAGAAGAAACTTCCCATGTCAGCCTCGCATTGTTTGACACAAGAGTGGCAGCAGGTGAAGGGGGCTGATGAATAATATTATCGGGTTTTCTTCTGCAGCTTTCCTTGTTCAAAACTTATCAATGGACTGAACTTCAGCTGCTCTGAAGTATCGTTAAATGCCAGTTATCCAGCTGAACACTGAATCCAGTTGCTGAATTTAGAATGTTAATTGCTGTCTGTTGTTTAACACCCTCTTTGATTACTAATGGGGGAATCCTCTCCATTTTCTTTATGTGAGACAAGACAGGCTGGACATTTTTCAACTTGGAATAGTTAATTCACCAAAATAAATTAGTTTCAATGGATCTAAAACTATTAAAGAAGCTGGAATGAGCTAGATTGATAGCTGTAAGGTAAACAAGAATGACAGGATTTAAATCCCACACCAAAAATGAAAGGAGCTTTGCTTTCTTACTCTCCTAAATCCACATCCCAGACATCTGGGAAGTGGGGGAAGGAAGGCTCAAATCCATCTTTTTGCTTCAGAAAAGGAATACGACCCTGTCCCCTCATCTCACAGGAAATGACTTAAGCACTGAGATAAAGGAATTCTAGACTGGATCTCTTATTTTGAAGCAACACCAGGTTGTCTAAGTACCTAGATGCACATTGGCCCAGCGAGCACAAATACACAAAGTTAATAAATTAAATTTGGGGGGCATAATTTTGGGGACATAAAATTAATCATTCTATTTGCTGAAAATTGTGAAAAAAAATCTGATTGGGTTTGTCTGCAATTAAATATTTGACTTTAACTACCAAACCAAAAATCCATTATTCATTAGACACATCTATCTGAGTGCTTTTTCAAATTCAAAACAGAAATGTTTTTGAAAAGTCTTCTCTTTCAATATAAGCAGTTCTACCAGCTCAACTTTCCAAAAGTGCTACACCATGTCTAGGTTATATTGTTCCCATTAAAGTTAAAAATTCCATTCTGTTTATAAACCTGTTTGTTGTACATTTTAAATTGCTACTTATTGCTGCTTATGCTACTCTTCAGTGCCATTCTGGAGTATATGTTGCTTAAATTTGTGCCATATTTGTTAACACAAGCTCTGGCATTATTAGTAATGTCCTCCTGGATTCCCCGTTTATTCTTCAACCACAGAAATTAGCTATCGTACCTAGGAGATAGAGCCCACTCTATCTGCACAGCTCTCTGGCCTGGCAGAAGGAGGTCCTAGTGTTCCACCATGGAAAAATCTTCATCTTCAATGTTTAGTGCAGCCCACATTTCGATAACAATATTTGCTATCTTCTGCTCTTGCTCTTAGGACCTGAAATACCATGTTAACTTTCTTCTTCACAACTCTGCTTCAGGACTGGTGCTGTCTTTGCTAGACTGGCCTCCATGTCATTTTGACATGTATGAAAAGGTCTGTGCTTCCCCACTTTATCCATGGTCTAGCATTTGTTCATATGTCATTGCTTATCTCCACCACTCCAGGTGCAGGAGTCTTTCCACAGAGCAACTTGGTAGAAAATGACCCCAGACTGTCTTTCAAATGGGAGACCTCCAGTGAGGCTCCAACAGAAGACACGTAGATTTGAGCCACTGCCTTAACAGCTGTGACCCGATGCGGCAGGAGCAAACACTCTCCATGCAGGAATCCATGCAGGAATCCAGCTGAAGTGAGGAGCCCAGTTTTGTCATTTCTATGCTCATCCATGGAGTCCCACCCCTGACCACCTCAGAGCCACCCTGGACACCCAGGCCACCTGCCTGAACTCGGAGACTGTAAAAGACTTCCATGCAGCCCTAAACGAGCAGCAAGACACCTAATATTCTGTTCAACAGGTTTTTGTCTTTGAAGGGCTACACATTTAGAGACCACCATTTCCTCTGAATCATGAAATACCATTGCCATAGTCAGAAGAGAAGATTAGATGATATTGGCAATCAGTGCCTATTCAAATGCCCGTTTTAAATGAAAGAAACACTACACATAACCAAGAACAATATTTAGGATACAAAACCTCACCTTTCTCTATTATTATGCAGCGCAATAGCCACAATAGCCATATACTTCTCAGCTAAAGAAAACTGCAACATACCACATTTCTTCTTATGACATTTGTTCATAAAAAGCTACTCAGTGCAGTCCGGTACTGCTTTAGTTAGGGAAATGAGGAACACTTATTTCTTTGCATTAGTTAACATGTCAAAAGCTTTTTATCTGAAAGATATTAAATGGTAAGAACAGTGTGTTTCAACTTCTAAATTGTCACACATCAAAGATTTTGGAGGACTTCTTTTTTAAATTGACAGTTGTCATTTAATATACAGTATGATCCAAAGCATATTATTTCTGAATGTTACCAGGGAGATTTCATTGGCTTTTGTGACATTTCCAGTCTTTGGTATAATTGGCTAACAGCTTTTTTAACCTAATGTCTTTTAAGAAATAGTGTACCTGGTGGTCTAGGGTATCACATCTTCTGTTTTCTCTTTTCTTTGTTGTCCAAAAATGTTACTGTAATGATAAAAAGTGACATTATTTTAAAAGATAAGAAACACCAAAATTATTTTCTGTCTGACCTTTACAGTTACCAGAACAAGCAGCTTCTGTTAGCAAAATAGTTCAAGCTTTTTATTACAAAGGATATTTGGCAGTATTCCATAAGAAAAAAATACATATAGTTCTTGTCAGGGGAAGTCATTAAGCCCTCTCTCCTTATGCTGGGCTAACATTTTAACAAAAATAAAATTCTGGGTATTTTAAGATGGAGGAGGAAGTTGACTGTAAAAGGCAGGCATATTTCACATAATTCTCTTTATGAATGTGCTAATGTATTTTTATGTCTTTGAGTGTACCACATTGAAGCAAATACAGTGGGTTTACCCAAGAGTTCAAGGAGGTTTTGGTGACCTTCATTTCCCAGCTGCACATTTATGCAGTCAGAATTTTCTTCTTTACACCAGTCTGGTGTGTTAATAGAACGGCAGTCCTTCTTTATGTGGGGAAAAAAAAAAAAAAAAAAGAAGATGACAGATAAAATGACTGAATGGTTCAATGTGGCTAAAACACAGTATTTACAATTTTTTAAATAATTATGGCTAGTCCTCAGCTGTATTGTTTTTCCAGGTAAAGGCTTACAATTCAATTGTTAGCTCCATTCCATACCTCTCATTATCGATTTTACAGGTTACTGTGGAACTTTAGAGGTGGAAGTGCTTGAAAATTCAAAGACATTTCCAGCACAGATCCTTTTAACTGCTGTTGTCGTTGCTCTGGTTCTTCAGCCCCAGTAAGGATGATATATGTCTTGCTTTCAGCTCATATGACAAAGATATGACATTGTTGTCACTGATTCTTAAGAAAACTGTATGAGTCAAATTACAATAGAGACAAAAGTTAGAACAAAGCCCTCTTTCTTGTTGAAGCAGTTTGCTGTTTTACTGTCTTTCGCTCAGCTGGTGGTACAGTATATAGCCAAGAAATAGATGAAATACATTTTAGGTGCATAAAAGAAAAAACACTATTTAAAAACATAAGATGCCTTTAGGAAAATAATTGGAGGTAGTAATAGTCATTAACTCTGGAATACATAACTCTTCCCACAGTTCTTAATATAAAATGAACGCTGTTGCATGCTACAGCATTAAACAATATATGAGTTAAATACCTCCCTGCTTCAAAGATACATGGCCTAAAACCTGAAAAATTATTGTATATGCAAATGATCATAAAGGACCGACTTTACTGACCATTTCTTTGTGTTTGGGGGATAGATTTCTGCATGGCATAATATTTCCACTTGCATTGGTTTCCTGGCATGAAAATGTTTATTGCACTCATTAGCTAAGAGGATGTCGGCACTGGTCCAATGAACACAGATCTGCCTTCTGATTTCAGCCATTAAATTGCAATGGGATTCATAGGCTTAACATTGTGGGTGTGAGAATAATAAAATGGAACTCCATCTTTAGCCCAGTTACCATGGATGCAGTTAAAGGTCATAGTGGCAGCTGCTAACTAGTTGCCTTTTTAGCTGCATTTCCCCTCCTGCTATGTGTTTTCATGTACCTTAGCTTCTGTAGGTCTGCCTTAGAGCAATTCTACTTCCTTCACTTGGCATACGGGTGTCTTCCTAGACATGATGGAAATATGGTTGCTGCAGTCCTCCCTTTATTCAATTATTTGTGCTTTAATGGAAAATGAAGGTAAAAATCTTAGCAAAAAATCAAAATGCAGCCTGCTCAGCATCCTGATTTTTTTTTCATTTTCTGCACTTTGCTTTGCATTTCTACTCAGAAAAAAAAAAAAAGCCTCAAAACTGTATTTAGTAAATTCCCATCTCCATTTAAACTCATAATGGGTTCAGGCACTGAGGCATTCACAATGTGGAACATCAACTACGACTTCTTCATTCGCCCCAAAGTCCTAGGAGTTAATTCCCTGTACTGCATGAAGTGTCAGAGTAATTACCGCTGATCAGCCCTATTTCTCAGCGCTCTGTCCCGCTTTGAGAGGCACCCTGTTTATTGATGCACCGCCACATCATCACAGTGCTTTCATTCAGGCGAGCTGCTTAATCGAAAGGGTTTGGACAATGCAGGATTTTCAAAGAGAAGAAGTGGAAAAAAATTAAAAGTAGCCAAGTAAAATAAAGTGAATGGTAAAGAAACCTGAAAGCTCTACAAAATATTTCCTTATGTCAACACTTCAGTTCAATAGATTTTAAAACTCCTATTCATTTCCAAAAGAAGGTACTGTGAGTCTTTTCTGTGGTGACTCAACTACATGATCACATCTTTTTTGAAGATTTTTAAGAGCACAGTGCTGGAAGCCTTCCTTGGGGAAAGTTTATTGTTTTTTGTTCTGTTTATGTACAGGCTGTAACCATGTTAACCTTTCTGGACCACAATACAAAGAAACTTTTTTTTTTAAAGGTTTGCCCCTCTCTTTTAAAGATACATTTATATGACTTGTCATTTCATGAAAATAAATTAAGTATTATATGAGCCAAATGTTTCAGTTCCGCACAAGGGTGGCTTCTGGTTCTCTTTGGCAGGGTGCCACTTTTTTCATTTTTATTTCAAACACAATGTGAAACTTTTAATTTTAATATAGTTTGTTACTATGACGGTTAAAAAACCTACACTGTTGTAATTCATGCTCATCCTCTGCTTGTACTTCTGTGATTTTTAGAAAGTGGCAGAGATATATTGCATTCATTTCAACTTAAAGACTATTAAGCTTTGTATGTATGTGTGTGTGTGCTAGAGAAAGAAGAGAGATTTATTTGGATGAGCAATTTTATTTAGGGCTCAGTGCTTATCTTGATTAAGTTACACTTAGACACTGTTTTTGGAGTCTTACCGCTCTCCAGTCCATAGTGAGGGTAACTTCTTAGCTTAGTCCCTTTTGCCTGGAGAAGTGAAATAGTTTGCCACAAAGAAGAAGAAACAATCAGGCGATGACTAAGACAAGTGCAAACAAGTGAGTTATCTAACTGTTTGCTGAGATTCTTTTAATGACATCACTCCCTCCATAGTGTTGCTTCATTAAAAAATAATAATAAGTTTCCTAAATTGTTCAGCAGTGTTATTGAAAATATCAGAATAATGCTCCTAAGACTATTACAGTGTCTTCAGTTTTACTGTTTCCTCTGCCATACTTTTAATCAGAGAATTTTTTCTTGTGCCTTGTTTACTGTTGATATTTTCTGGCTGATTGGATAGGAATGACATTTTGACAATTTACTGTAGCAGTAAGCACTGTACAAACAAAAGGTGCTGATGAAAACTCGGAACCCATTATTATGTAAATTATGGCTGACTAACACAGATTCCATCTCCCAGTCACCATCATTGAGACCAGTTTTACTCAATGATAATAATTTTCATGATTGCAGTCTTCAGAGAGATCAGAAATATGCTTTAGCTGTTGCATTTATCTACTGCTGGTACTTGACCCTTAATTAAATTCTGAAACTTTTTTATATAATAAAGTAAAATACAGCTGACACTTCTATTCAAACAAAGAGCATCAAACATATATCTACCAAATAAGATAAAGGTATTTCAGACTTACCTTGCTGTAATGCTAGTAAACACAAAGATTACAACATGCGTTGAAAGAGGGCTTAAAGTTTGAAATGCAAAAAAAGCATAACATGGGGCAATTTAAATATTGCACTTCATTGCCGTGTTTGCTGAATCCTGGGCTGCTTCTACAGAATAGTCTGGAATTTGTATTAAAATATATAGGGCAGAAAAAAGAATCAATGAGTTTTGAATACACAAATTATTTTGTTTGCTTCCATATATTATATCAGCCATAAGTACAAAAAAGTTATAAAACAAAACATTAGGTTACCTAATGTTCCCCACTAACTTTCAGAATACACAACTGTCCAAAATCTTGCATAATTTTACTTTGTAAAAATATTCTCCCTAAAAGCAGATTAGAAGCAAGTGTAGGTGTTAAAAATGACTAAACAATGTACAAAATGGCCAGTTAACCGGCATAATATACTCCTTTTTCTTTTCATTTTTTCTTTTTCTCTTTCTTTTCTTTTTATTTTTTCTTTTTCCATTTTCTTTTTTCTTTCTTCTTTTTTTCTCTTTCTTCTCTCATTTCATTTCTTTTTTTGTTTTTTCTTTTTCCCATTTTCTCATTCTTTTTCTTTTCTTATTTTTGTTTTTCTCTTTCTTTTCTCTTTTCTTTTCCTCTTCCTTTTTCTTTTTGTTTTTCTTTTCTCTTTTTCTTTTTTAGAATGTGTTCTAAAAACACATTTCAGAAAAAAAAAGACATACTGGAGAAACAGACAGACCAGAGCTTTTAATTTGATCTTTTCACTTTTTTAAGACAGCATTGTAAGCTTTTAGTGGATATTTTAAGTGTCCATTCTCTTCCTTCTTTCCCTTCTCTTCCCCACCTTATGCTCCTCTCCCCAGTTTATGGACCAGTTTTTGAAATAAGAAAATGGCCATTCCAGGTAAGCAGTAACAGCAAAGCTTAGAAATATGTGGCATATTATTAAAAAGTGGTGAGATATTATACAAATGGAGATTCAGTATTAAAAAGTGGTGAGATATTATACAAATGGAGATTCAGTATTTCTTTATATATAGCACTTTGCTAAACTGTCAGTTCATAGAGCCAATGAACTAAGAAAAGTAATTACTTAAGTGGATTTCATGAAGAGTAGAAAGATGATTGTGCCACATTAAATAACAATTGTATCCTTAATGATGTGTTGGACTATAATACAAACATCCTTCTACCATTATATGCACTACAATATACCTTTCTAATTACTCTGGTGGCTTCCTGTTCCTCTATTAAGATGCTATGCTTTCAGAGGCTATGTAAGCATTATATGAGCTTTTTTTAAAAAAACTACAGTGAGTGCAGCTGCATGGCCATTGATACATTGGCTATAAATTACCGACAGATTGTGTATGAATGTAATCATTGTTTTATTCCTTTTTCTTCCCTTCATGAATTCCACTGCTTCTTAGGAAAGGTATTAGGAAATTCAATAAAATTACTTCCCCAGCTCTCTTTGATATTTTTCATATGTAAGCAGTTCAGTAACATAACTCCAGATAATTAAGAAGGCAGATTCAAAGCAAGATGGCAAACTTATATAACAAAGCTAAAACACTTTTTATTCATTTCGATGAATTCTTGCCTATAGTCTGTGAACCCTTCGGGACCATTGGACTTCCTGTCAGTGGTCCCTGAAAAAGCTGTTTTATTATCTGCAAGATTAAATATACTACATGGGTATTCCACTCCACTGAAAACATTTTTAGGTTGTCTGCAAATCCAAAAAGGTTGAAAACCACTTCTCCATTTCATTGCTTATATACTTTTCCTTAGAGATGGAAACCCTATAGTTTTCAGCACTGCTTTCCATAAATCAGTATGCTTTCTATGATTTCTAGAAATATTTTTGTGGACTATCTGACCACTCATTACACTTGGTTTCCTAACATTCTGTCAGCATACAGAGCTTTCACTTGGACCCAGTTAAAGTTTGCACACATTAATAGTCCCTCTGAAGAAAATGAAACTTCTTTTATGTGAAAATTCTTCTAAATATATATAGGGATTGAATAACTTGAACAAAATTTATAAAATTGGATAATTCTAGATTTTATAGAAGCACTTCACTTAACTCTTGTGAATGAAATATTCAGGTGAAAAGAAACATAAATTTAAAAAGTAAACAAAATAAAGCTTGGCAAGTATTCTTCTGCTCCACTGTCTCTTATTATAGATTTGCCCCTTTATCTTATAACTCTTCTTCTCCTGCTACTTATTAATGCCACATAGCAGTATTTCTATGAACATTGCACTCTATTCTTACGCACATTACAGAACAGTCCCAAATCTGGCATCCTAAGTCATGACTTGAGAATTTTATGAATAAAACTGATAGAGCAGTGCCCATGTTTGCTATCACAATATTATATTCCTTTCATGAAAAAACTAAGACACACTGTTCAGCTAGTTTCACAACTGATTGTTCACACATTGTCAAGCTAGGAAGCAACAATATCCATGACTTAAAATTAAATCCATCTATAGTTAATATAACTAATTTCCCACCAGCAATTCATTAGGTATTTATTATCTCTCTGGTCCATAATTTTTACCATTAAGAGCTCTGTACTTGGACCAAGTGCTAGGTGGAATTATGGGAATCTTTATAAACTTCCTTGTAAGGTACACTGCTCCGTTAGCTAACTTCAAGGTTAGTAAATCTCCCTTAGAAATTAAGGACAATACTTCCTCCATTACTGCATTTGAGTGGTACATTCATAGTCACAAATCCTTTTGCTGCCAGTCATGAGAAGTTTTAGCTAAAAATAATGTGAAGACTGCAAGTGAAAGTTTTGCACTGGGTTGAGTGAGCAGCAACTGGGAGTAATTTGTCTTTCAGACCTGTGGTCCTTGACATCGGCACATTATCCATTACTCAGCACTCCTCCGAATCAGTGCCCCATAAGGTGACGCATTCTTTCTCTCGGATGTCTGGAAGGGATGAGGATCTACAGATCTTCCGCTTTGTTCTGAAAGTGAGAACTTGCCTAGGGTGCCAAGTACATCATATCTCAAAAACTAAAATAAACTTTTGAGAATGCATTGCTCACAGATTTTCCACTACTTTTAAAGGAAATAAATACTGTTTGGAAAGGAATAAAAATGTGGAGTTTGTAAAGATGGCCAGATATGACGTCTCAGGTACACTTTGTAACTTAGAATTACCACATCATATCACGGATCTTCCTGCCTGCTTGTGAGTCAGCTTCCCGTTCAGTTTGGGGAAAGCTACTCTTTCTCCAATTAATAGCTCATATATCTGAAACTCATATGCTACATCTGGGACATTAGAAATTCTGCTCAATAGGAAACCTCGACAGTACTTAGGCACCTAAGTTAAAAATATCAGTCTTGGAAATCTTTGCTCAGAAGCTGCTGTGCTTTGGAGTGCCTAGACTCCACTGAGGCCTTGGGTTTCAACACTAAAGTTCCCAGGCTGTCTAATATCCTTTGTTGCCTAAAACTCCTGTACCTAGAAATGCTTCTGTGTAGAAAAAAAGTTGAATTACTTACTTAACTTTCTCTTGGCATTGTGTGAAAAACAAGCTTCAGCTGCCAAGTCCTTTCCTGCTTATGGGTTGTCTCCAGACCACAAAGAAATGGACTGAAGATGAAATCCACCTCATGTATTTCCACGGATTTGCAGCCAATTTGCTCTAGAACACCACAAACCAGCCTTATGGAGAGAGAAACACTGCTGATTTCCTCAGCAGTAGTCGCTCAAAGGCCAAGAACTTGCCATGGTGGAAGGCAAGGTTGGAGGCAGGAGGCAGGTCTGTGTGCTCAGTGCCTGTGGTTGGGGTACAACCGCTGCCCCATCCTTTAGTTTCAGCCCAAAACAACTGTATACATTACCAGCTTGACTGGCAACAGCTCTGCCATGTGGCAAAGTCACCTTATCGGCATTATAAAAAGGGGAAACCGAGGCATGTGGGGATAAAGGGACATGCCCGAGTTCATAGGACAAGGCGCTGTGCGGGCAGGAAGAGTGCATGAGTTCGAAACGTGTCTGAAACACAGGTGCATTCTTTTCCTGC
>NW_010576827.1:21908-35358 GCF_000705375.1 Tinamus guttatus | reverse complement strand
GGGCAGAAAATAATAATAATCTTTAATTATGAATTGCTGCTTAAGTATCCAGCTTGTATGTAAATATTCCTTGGCAAAATTCCCTCCCAGCAGTATCCTAGGTGCTTGGAAGGTGCAGCAGTGGGCAGGTCTGCCTAGGGAAATGTGGACATGTTGAGTCCATCTGCTGACAAGCAAACCAGTGTGTTTTGTGCTGCTGTGCTTAGGCATAGGCAGCATTCAGTTGCATAGGTTTTTCATAGGAAAAATGATGTACAGCTGCCACCTCGCATGCTCCAGCAGTGTATGAGCTTCAGAAAGTAGCCGTAGAAGCACAAAACTGGACTTTTTTGCGTCGCTGTTTTAACCAGCATCAGGAGGTTGATTCTTCTGGCCCTCGAAAGGGTGTTGCTTGTTGCATGAAACTGCGTGCTCCTTGATGCGGCTCCTGAAGGTGCTGCAGAGGTTTACCATTGCACGTTAGAGCACGCTGGACTTATGAACTGGAACTGAGATCCGCACTGGCAGCGGGGCTTGTGCCAAGTTGAAGTTTTATTTATTGGATCATTTCATTGAAAGGTAGACACTGTGTCTGTGGTTTATATCTTTAAAATCAAATAAACTATTTATATATGGTGAAGAACTGTAGGACACATAGACCCTATTCACTAATATTTTTATGGTTTCTTTACACTTGACAAGTAAAGAATTTGTGAAAGTATTTTTTGTACCTAAATCCCACAGATTTCTTGTGTGTTTGTCTGTGTTTTTTTTTTTTTTTTTTTTACATAAAAGGTATGATCCAGATTGGCAACAAAAACTCAGTTACCTTTCTACCTAATGTGTAGCAAGGACGCTCCTGAGCGAATATTTAATATATTTTTTTATGGAATCCAGACGATGGAAACTTAAGAAAACACCATCAACTTTTATCTATTTAACATTTTCGTGTTATTAAATGAGGATACCTCATGTGAATTTCAGGTCAGAGTGGAACTATAAATTAGCTACTGTTTTCCTTCCTGTCCTGATAATATTGTTTTGTTTATATCACCATGGAAAGCTTTATGCAAATTTTCTTGCCACACCACATCCATTATACCTTAAAGAGAAAACAGACTAATAAAAATTCTCAAAACAGCTATTACTTGTAGGAAAGGAAGCTGAAAGGTCTGCAGTCTTTCAAAGTGTCATTGCTTCTAGCGCGAGCTTCTCAGAGGAAGAAATCAGAACTGTTCTCTCATAGTGACAAATTACCATAAGCTGTGACGAAGCCAGCAAAGCAGGCAGGAGGCTGTGGTTTGTAAGCTACGTCTCGAATGATATTTTGGTCCCATGCATGAAGGGCTCCTGGAGATATTTTTGCCACCCTGCTGAAAGTTTGTCAGCTCACTCCCATCCACACCTTTATGGTTATAACTCTTGTCGCAGATGTTGTCGGAACCGTGGAAGGTCATTAGTGTTTTCAGTCTGATTACTGTCATCCTAAAGTACAATCTTGCCATGCACTTTGCACTACGAGGGCTAGGAAACCAGTATCTTTCGTAATAATGACTTCCAGTTTACAGCCTTCATTTGTTATATTTCCTCAATAGCTGTTGTGTTGAGATTAACTGCATAAATGGTCTGCAGCTGGCTGTTATGAATTAAGGGAGTTTAATCAAAGTATTTCTAATGTACAGCATAATGATAATACATGGGGGAAGTACTATTTAAGAGATAATGATGGCTTCAGAAGATCACTGTTGTAATGTTTAGTGCATATGCCTTCAGCATTGAATTTGTTGTTGTTCTGAATATGCTTAATGGATCAGTGAAAAGCTGCCTAATGTGGGATTGTTTGATGGGGCTGACAGAGCTGGAATTAGCCCATTGCTGTTTACTGCATACAGCCATTAAGATTAATTGCTGCCAGATAATTTTGACTGTTTTTATCTTCGGGAAAAAGTGTCACTAATGGGTTTATAAATTGGTTCACTATTACTAATAGTAAGGCCAGTGTAACAGGAGAGGATGTCAGCAGCTAATTCTAAAGATAAAGGTAAAAAGTATAAAGTACTATATGACTTGCTAGTTTTAAGGGATAATGCTATCTAATAACAGACAGACTGATATATGATGCTCATTAATGCTATTTCCCGGGCTTTGGGTTGAACCTAATAGATGCTAATAAAGTCTTATTTGATGTACCATTAAAAAGCTCAATCTGTTTTCTGCATTAATGCACAATGTTGTTTATCACATTTTCAGTGACTAAAACCCAAACCCTCAATCTGTTACATAACTAAGCAGTATCAGGCTAGTTATACCTATTTTCGTCTGTGTTTATAGACAAATTTATAGGGCAACCACATTTCTATATGTTTGGTATGCAATTCACATCACTCAGCTTCCTGTCAACAACTACATTACCTGAGAATTTATTTAATGTATCTTCTTTGACATATATCATCACTGGCAAATTCTGCAAAGCACTTCCTCTAAGAGATAAATTAATTATTTTGCAAATATTAAAATACCGTGGTGTGACGTGGGCAAAGATTATCCAAAGAGGATGAATCCACATTAGAGTTTAATAGTCTGATACACCACATATACATGCATGTACAGTGCCTCTAATTTGCTGTGTATTAAAATGAAAGTTCTTTGTGCGCTGAGTCTCAAATATATCCCTTGTATCTAAGGCCATTGACAAGGGAATGGTAAGAACATGCACTAAATAGATAGAAACACAGACAGGGAATTCTTAATGAAGAGAGGGAAACCAATAACTCATGAGTAGTGAAGTTGTTCCCTTCTCAAGTAGAGCTGGTGTAAATTATGAAATGATTCCCTTCTCAAGCTGAAAGAGCATTTATATTTTTCATCACCAATTTTTATATTGTACTAAGAACATCTTCAATTTTTTGAGAGGCTGTGGATATTAAAACAGCTCTTGTCTAAAAAGACAATTTCAAACTATAGAAAAAATGAAAAAAAATGTTTTGGTTGTTTTTCCCTTTTCCCTTTTGGAATGCGAGCATGTGAAGACAGTAAAAAGACTGTGAGGAGTGAAGAAGAAAAAATAAATAAATAAAAACAAAGAAACCCCAGGGTGGTAAGATTTTTCTGCTGCATTTGCCATTTCCACGGTAGTATTCTATGCAGCATTCCCGTTTCCTTGTTATTACTGTCATGAGCCATTTATTCTGGTTTAAACCCTTTCGCCATGCATGTACTTTCACCCTTCATTTTTTTTTCCACATTTACATCATCTGCCTGTCTATCTAGTGATGTATAATGATGTTTAGGATCCTTATGTAGGTGAATGGCTACAATATAAAAATTTTTCTTTTTATTTACATATCTGAATATTGCACAACACTGTCTGGAGATAACCACATTTTATTTATTTATTTATTTTGTTTGTCCAGATCCTGATTTCTTTCTTTCTGATGTTTCCCACCACTGACCACATTATCCATATGCAATCAATCAGTTTCCAGTTAAACTTTTGTCTATACATAGACCTACCACTGCTTTAACTTAAAAAGGTTTTAAGTTGGTTGAATTAATTCATTGCAAACTCTATGCAGACACATTAATATAGGTTTACAGGCAGCCCATTTTGGTTTACTTTTAACTTTAATAAGTTAAACCAAGCTCTGTCAGGCTTATATTGATTTAAAAGGCTGCACAACCTATTTCGTTGTTTTAACTACATTGATTTTAAATCATGTTCTCGGTTAAGCCAGTGCAATTTGTACACTGATAGTCCCAAGTTTTGTTCCTAAAAACATTTCCAGTGCTTCTGTGCACAGTCCTTCATAGATGCCCATTAGTCTCTTCTTTATATTGTTAATATTCTACATAACATCTCGAGGCAAGCCTTGATTACGTTGTTAACCAAGCAGTCTGTGGCAGGCAATTTAAGATGATAGCTTACATAAAAATTATTCCAGAATAAGGTATGGAGTTATTTTAATGTAGAGTAGCTCTACTTGAATAATTTCAGGTTGAGGTTCACAAAAGGAGATTTAAGTATTCTTGACTTAGTTTGGAGCTGCTCCAAAAGGCTGCAGAGCCCCAGTGTTAGATTGGGCAGTCCAGCTATCTTGAGCACCCTACAGCACCTCAAAGGGTGCCAGACACTGTGTTTATGCACCTGAATACCTCCCTCTTCTTCTGAAGTAAGAATCTTTTTTATTTTTTTTTTTGAGCTTTCTTGAGAACTAATCTGTTTCCAAAGTGAACGGTCAAAAAACTGTTAGAAGTGAAGCCAATTCAAGTAAAATAGTAGGAGAAGACAGGACTGGAGAAGAACGAAATGAAAGGAGAGGAGAAGGAACATTTCCAAAGGCTATTTTGGGCAGATCGGAAAAACAGGCAAATTAGACATTCTCATCACACAAGGGGATCCTGTTTCACCAAGCAGGATCCTTTCAGTTCTTTACCATCCAGTAAGTACCTTCTTTTCCTCTGACTTGGGTTGTGGCACATATGCAACAGCATGCTACCTCTTCTGCAGTTTGGGTTGATTTTGATTGATTATGTTTTTGACTTCTTTTTTTTAAAGCATGTTAATCCTGAACTCCCTTTTCTAAATTAGCCATGGATTTTTTACTGCTTATCCTAAAAGCAGCAGTCACTGAAGATAACTGAGTGTTTCTAGACTTTTATCTGCTAGATTAAAAAAAAATGTCTTCTGCAGAATGCAGGGCCCAATCTCCCGTTTGCTAAAGCCAACGTAATATAAAAAGGTCTTCACTGAAGTGTATGCAGTAACAAAGTGTCAAAAAGCTGAGAAGTAAGAGGAACCTATACTTACATTGTAGTGTAGTAGTACAAATGAAAAATGATTAGTTTTAAGTGTTAAAAAAAAGCAAAATATAATGAATGGGCAGGAGAGAAGTTGCTACCACAAATTATGTACATTCTAACACTTTTCAGGGAATTATGTGTGTTCCACACAACCTCCAGGAAGAAAGACTGCAGGGTTTATTTCTGCTTGCTCTGTTCTACATGAAAGTATGTTGCTGAAAAAGGCATTTTAAGGATATCACAAAGAAAGATTTTCACAAATAGCCTGAAATTCTATATTCTGATTTTTTTTTGTAAGTATAATTCCAGGTGACTTTGTCACTTTTTTATTTTCTGGGATACAAAGATCATTGCTGATCATCAAGAAACCATGCTCTTATGACATATCTGGACTATATCAGTCTTTTCACATGTACCAACATCTATCTCATCCTCTTACAAGAGAATTTTGTTGGAATTATCATCTCCAAAAATAAGATCTTCTCACAACAGCATACTGTGCTAGGCTATCCAGATTGCCTCTCAGAAAATGTCAGCTGTGACCTGTTGCTCCCACTTCTATCACCTGGGTTTCCAGTACGGCTTCTACTAGCTATCTGAGTAGTGGGAAAGATTTGTTGTTGTTGTTGTTGTTGTTGTTGCTGTTGTTTATTCAAAAAGTTTTCATATGTGGAGATCTGTAAATGATGAATGGGGTAGATGCTGAATCTGCCTCTCACTTCTAAGGGGTCAGTCCTTGTTTATCCAGACCTAAATGAAATCCAATACTAGATTTCCAAATCCAGAAAATAAATCATATTGAGTCTATGTGAATGCTCATATGTGGCTTGTCATAACACTACCAATTTGGTGATGACAATGATAAAAAATGTATGGCCTAGCAAGTTGAAACAACATTAAAAATTGTGAAAGAATGCAGAATGGATTTTTTCCAAATGCATGTTTCTTGAAATCAACACAGTATCTTGCAGGGCTTTTAATAACAACCTTTGTCCACCTCAATCTCCAAGGCTGTGTCAGTCTGAATCATTGTCTGCCTTTCTAACATGCTTGAAAATTAAATATGCAGAGCACTGAGCATCCTTTTCTCATCTCAAGATGGGCAGGTTCTGGGCCATATCAATCTCTCCTAGACAGAGCTATCAGAAAGAAGCTTTTAAGGACAAACTAGGACAAACTAGGACAAACACTTCCTTTCTGAGGTTCTGGTTGCTGGTGGCTGTGATGGGCAGCTGTCAGCATGGAGAAATCCAAGCTTCCACCTTTGAAACCTGGAGGAGCAGTAAGGATTAGTATAAGCCAGGTCAGCTATCCAAAGACCTAATATGACGGTACCAGCCTGTTACAAAATTTCTCCAAGTGATATTCTTTTCCCCCATATGTGCTTTGTGAGGTATGAAGTAATGACAGCCCTCCCTTTCAAGGCTTTCCCTCTTCCCTAGCATTTTTTAATTCTTCCATATACTTACCCAGCCCCAATGGCTTGCAGAGCAAGAAGTGATAGCATTGCAGATCATAGCCATATCTGCACAGATGTTGGGACACGGTTCTGCTCCCTGGTCCTCTGCTACCACAAGTTCCGCATCAGTGACATTTACATAAGTGGCATAAGTATACCTGAGAAGAAGACTTGATACCAGATCCCCATTATGCTCCTAAGAGCAGGACTTGGTTAAGAGAGATTCAGCAGAGCAGGCTTTCTCAGCAGTCAGTTCAAAGCAACAGCTTCATCTAGGTGTTTTACAGGACTGTCTTTCATTTTCTGCTGACTAGATTGAAGCCTAATGAGACTAAACTCCTACTTGTGGAACTGCATTTATGCATCTAAGTTTAGATACTGAGAAGAGCCTTATAATTTTATTTCTTTAAGAAAGAAATTTGTAATTTAGTTCTGGTCGTCGTCTTATTTTAGGATGAAATTCGCTCCTCTGCAGAAACGCAGCACAAGACAGTGAGTAAACCTCTCCAGTTTCTGGAAACTTCTGATTCAAAGACCTTGTTTCATAGAATCCTTAAGGTTGGATGCAACCTCTAGGGATCATCTAGTCCAACCCCCTGCACACGCAGGGTCACCCAGAGCACGTGGCACAGGGCTGCGTTTCAAACCAGAGCAAATCCCGTATTAAGCCCTTGAAGTCGTGTTCAGGCTCAGCCCTCCAGCTGTATCTTAGCGTTGGAAAAAAGGTCTGAACCTACAGGGATGGATAGGATGCCTGTCCCATTGTCCAGGCATGAACTTGCTCATACAGTCCTGCATGTTACTTCAACCTAGTCAAGAACTGTGACCTTGAAAAGAAAATTCCATGGGAAATTTTTATTTCAGTGAAGGGGAGAAAAATCGGGAGTCAGGCCTCCAAAAATTATTGTTACATTAATTTATTCTTTTCACTTGTCATTTCTTGATTTGAGCTTTTACAGTTCATATTTTTGAACTTTGCAGTGTAAACCATTAGGAACCTCTCTCTTTTTCTTTTCCTTACTAAAAACAGTGATTACCAGGTAATAGCAGGATTTCTGAAGTTGCAGCATTAAAAAGTTTGATTGTTGCAAAATGATGAATGCATGATAAAATCACATCTTGGCAACACTATCTCCCCATAAAGTGTCTTTCTCTCTTTTCATGACTAGTCTTCACATATTTCTTTGAAGCAATTTCTCAAACAATACTGAATTTCCTTTTTTTTTTTTTTTTTTTTACATGTACATAGACTTTTGGAGACCAGGAAAAAAAAAAAAAGCAGAGATGAACCCAGGCCATGGATAAGTGCTATGAAATTGTGGAGTGACTGATCATGCAGCATTCTATCAGTGTCAAAAATTCTTTATCGGAATAGTAAAGTGTTATCACCACAAAATATGTAAGGTGTCTTTTGAAACTGAAGTATCAGTATGATAAATTTCAAAACTTTCTAAATTCACACTTGTAAAATGGCATTTTCAGTTTGACCTAATTAAGAATATTAGGAACAAATTCAGATACTTTATAAATAAAATAGGTTAGATTTTTTTATTTAATTCAAGGAATGAAAATATTATCCTGAAATTAAACTATTTAACATGGAAGATTCTCTCAGCTTCAGACAGTTTCAGGCCAGTTCTTCCCAGACTGTAGCTATTACATTGGAAAATTACATAAGTTGCCTTCTTTTTCTGCAAATCGCTGAAGCCTGACTGGTGCTCCATTATTAACATCAGAGCTGTCAGCATCTCAAGGAGGCAAGAAAGCAAAGCATTCCTACCAGCAGCAACAAAACCACGTTTGCACTCAGAGAAATCTTTCTTCAATCCTCTTTACACCAAGCAGAGAACTACTTAGAGTATATGCACTGAAGGTGGGATTCATTTCACTTTCACTATCTGTAAGTTAGAAGTCTGTTAGATGTCTATAAGTTAAAGTCAGCTTGACTTCCTTTCTAGACAATGAAGAGAGATAGGCAACTCCAGAGGGTGATTCATTCCATCCTGAGACAGGTATCGAGGAGAGATAGGAGGAATCGCCCTTTGGAGATGCCTATCTCTCTTTAGTGACTACAAAGAGAGCCTGTGGTGAGTGGCTTACACTTGACAGCTAAAGTTATGTGAGATGAAATCTAATCTTAGCACTAGTAACATTGGTGGAGCTTTGCTCTCCTATACTGAAGGTTATTAGTGACAAGTAAAGCATTCTGCATTTAAAATGCACAAAATGTTCTGTGCTTGCTAGCTAGCGTGGATTAACCTGATTGTCAGTAAAACTATATTGCTGTGTTATAAATGTCGGAGCTTCTGCAAAAATAGTAAGGGGAAGTTTAGGATAAGGCCATGCTTCCAAAAGGTCCACTTACATTGGACCCAGTTCCTGAATGCTCTTCTTGCAGTGCTACCTGTTCAAAAACTGCCCTGTGGTAGCTGTAACTCTGGTCATGTCTCTCCTATTGGAGACCTTAACAAGCTTGCACATTAGTGAACTTTTTGTGACACCATGCCTTTTACAAAAAGTAGAACTGTATAGTAATAAGAGAGTCAGAATGCATTCATTTCACAATGATTTGCATTAACTTTGCAGGTCGAATCAAACAAATATACTTTTTTTATGAAGACAGACAAAAAAATAACTCCCCA
Organism: Tinamus guttatus; assembly: GCF_000705375.1. Next base: position 26,478 of record NW_010576827.1, on the reverse strand, counting down.
AAAACTAAGCAGTAGTCCATGTGGCTACCAAAAAGAATTTCAAGATATTCCCATGTCTAGTTGGTTTCACATTGCTTCAGACTCATCCTGTCTAGAGATGTTGGGAAGTACCGTAACACAGCTGCTTCACAGCTGTTACTGTGAAGCAACAGCTCTTGACCGTTGTTCTCTTCTGGACTCTGTGCAATGTCCTCGTGATGCTAAGGCTTCTCTTTATTTCAGTTCAAAGAATCTGCAATAATGAAAGTGTTATGTTGGAGTCAGCGATGATGGTGGCGTTAAATCATGAAACTACCTACACGCATCGCATGGCATGGGATCTGGCATGATGGGCTTCCCTGAGGGTGTAAAATCTGCTGAAAACAGTGGCTGCAAACAGAGCCAGGAAGGAATGTGATGAATGAATACCACAGAGGATGAGGTTTCCAGAGTCTGAACCTCTGGCCTTCTATAATACAGTAATGTAGGTATGCTCAAGTGGACCATATTTGGTCATAGATTTGGCTATATTAATGGAGGTAAGCAACATTTCTAGCCCCCAGTAGATCCAGCCCAAAGTAGCTAAGATATAAAAGCAAAAAAAAAAAAAAAATAAAGAGGATACCTCGACAACCCACATATTTGTATCTTCATTAGTAGCTTTCTGAAGCCATCTGAAGCATAAGAGGTTAGATCAAATTTTATAATTGCACAAAAGATTCAGGATTGCAAAGGATCTGTCACACAAACATTGCCACCACCCTCTCCTGAACTGTGCAATGGATAACTTATGTATATAGCTATGGTTTCATCCCAAGAACTTTCTTTTGATTTAAATCTGTATGAGCAGAAAATGAAGGTCTTTTCACTTAGTTTCTATGGGAGATTGAAATTCACATGTGCCTAAGTACTTGATCACTTCTTAGATGTTCTGTCAGGTCCATCTTTTAAATCAAGGTATTTTTAGTATTCTTAGTTTAACACCTGCATAACAAAATACTGTAACTGTGAAAGTCCAGATTGTGCAATCTACTAACCTAGAAGATGCTGTCATTTTTATGTGCCCTATATTTTATTCATCCATAACTCAAATAAACACAGATTTTTTAAAATTTATCTTTAGCTCTTACCTTGCTTCCCAGTCCTTATTTTTTTTGGAATTCAAGAATCAGGTCATCTAGATAAAAGCTACAGTATTTATTCACATACTATTTCCCTTCAGAAAGTAGTGCTACACAAATAAGCTGTATTTTTACCTCTTTCTATAGGCAAATGTCCAAAGTCAAATCGGATGTTTATTGTTTCATTGTGCTTTCAGTTTTTGGTTTGTTTATTGTGCAAGGCCCAACACAAAGACTAATAAAACTTAGATCAGAAATTTGTGTTTAAAGTATCCATCTAGACAGAAGGAAAAATTTATGAAGTACAATTTACATGCTGAATCTTTCATTCAAAGTTACCTAATGGCTTTCTAAAATTAGATATTACTTTCAAAAAAATCAAAACTGTAGGAGATATTAGTACAGTACCTATCTAAAGACTCTACAAAATACACAAATATCTGTGTGAAAAAAAATACAGAAAGAACAAGTTGCATCAGATTTGAATGTGTCTGAAGCAAGACATTAAAAGTACTGGCAAGGTTATGTTTGTGGTAAGAAGCAAATTGGTTAAACCTTGACCCCACTGAAATTAATGAGATTTCACCCTTTGTCTTTAGTATTCAGACATACTCCTAGTGACCATGACCGTGAGAAAGACTCTTGCACAAGGACATTTGAAATGGTAGGCTCTGTCTCTTGAAGAAGTGGTTCATTTGGCATTTCTGTTTCAATATTTCTTGTATTCAGTACACAATATGTGTCCCAGCTTGAAGGCTTCCAATAGTTGATAGAAGATAAAAATAGAACATTGCTATTTACGGATCCACAAATTCTTAAAAGCAGGAGTGAAAATGTTTTGACTATTTTATAAAACAAGTGTGAAAAATGGCCAGTGAATCATTTTAAAGGGTCAGTATTAAATTGGTACTACTGCGGCTTAATGCTAACTACAGACTGGAGAAAAAAATCAATTTAAAAAAAAAAAAAGAAAGAAAGAAAGGAAAAAAGGGATCTGCATTCTGCAGACTTGGTCTCTAGTCTCCAATACTGGGGTATAGGACCTTAAATGTTCCTGCCCTCTGTAATATATCTTCCATACATTCCAGTATCTCCTTGGATCTAGTGTTTTTTTTTTTATGGGGCAGCTACTTTCTTTGAATTTCTCAATTATATCGGGTCAAAAGTCCACAATACATTCCAGGATTCATCTGACCCTTGAAAGCTCAATGTGTGAGATCTGAAGACGACGGCTAGCTCTTGCCCAAAAGAGAGAGCCAGGTTGCCAGAGAATATAAAACGATCACAAAAGATAGAGATGGGAGAGACTGGGGGAGGGGGAAGGGAAGAGAAGGAAAGCAAGGAAGAAAGATTTGAAGGAAGAGTGAGGCAGCTGGAAGAACACTACTAGAAGTGACTGGAACTAGCTCAGTGGCAGAATAGAGCACAACTACAGTGGGAAAAACAAATCAGGTCAGAGGGGCTGTAAACAGAAGACTAGGATTGTCAAATGCAAAGGAAGAAAGATTAGCTGGATATAGCAATGGTAAAAGTGGATGGGAAGAGAGCAGGGGTTTAGTAAGTGTGGGGCTGTTCTGAGGCTTCCAGTATTTTTATAAAAGAGCTTTGCTGGCTCAAGGCATGAGCAACATCTGACATTTTCCTCAGCCAACAGGCTACTGGGGTAGACACCTCCTATCCCAAGAAGTCTTGCTGTTCCTGACTGCCAGAAATACCTACCAATACTAAACTCTCACCCTCCTTCCCCAGAAGGAACTGGAGCAGCTGCCAGCAAAAAGGCTTGATCTTTCATTAAAAAAAAAATAATCAGTTTCTCTGATAGTGAGAAAGTGCTCCTTGCCCAAGAACAGCAGACAGAGCTTGGCTTTAACCTGTGCCTAACTTTAAGCATATAAATAGGACACCAGCTTAAAGAGCACAACTTATGTCCTTAAAGTTACTCATATCTTAAAGTAATCTGCCAAGGGCCTTCACTGATTGAAATGCTAATGTGTATAATACTTAGCTAGATATTATATGATTGGGACAGAGCAATATGATTTGGTAATGGATAACCTGTCTCTCTATTCTTCAAGTATTCTTGAGTGCATCAGCAAAATATGAAATAAAGGAAAATGGAGTTCATTTAATGTATCTGGATTTTAAGAAAGTTTTTTTGGAAGTGCCTTGTAGAAAAATGACAAAAAAATAGCAGTGTACAGGAGCAGTATGGACAGAAAACCCAACACCACAAAGCAGAAAATGGTCCATTTTCCAGCATAGTAAAGAAGAAATAATGAATACAGGGGTATTCCAGTGCTGCATATTACAATTGATATTATTTTTGTAAGGAAATGGCATTAAAAAAAGTTAAATTGAGCTGGCCATCCTTAGAGACAGCACAGAGGTTGATCAATGCTACAGAAGTTTGTGGAGAACTCCAGAGAGGCTGTAAAAAGTGAGGTGAAAGGACAGCACAGTAGCAGATGAAATTTCAATGAATACAGGTTGAAGTATGTTGTAGGAGGAATCATTTGAACTACTGAGAGTTCTGAGTTTAAAGAGCGATGAGTTTAAAGAGCAGCGAGTATAAGTTGACGATAGTACTTTCTGAAAGGGAAAAGCCGTGATTGCTGCTGTGGTTCAGTTGTTTGCTGAAAGAGGTTTGTCATTCTGGAAGGCATCAAAGAACAAAAGAAAGCAAAAATACTGAAATTATTATAATGAAAGTATGTAACAGTGGCATAGCACTGTTGAGGAAACCATTTTTTCTTTAAGGAAGCATTGTCTTGAAACAGTAGAGAAAAAATAGACAGAATTCAGAAATATTTGTGGCAATCAGGAAAAATTTGAGGTAAGGAGATAAAGCATGTTCTCCAAGGTCAGATTCTGGTCAGATACTTGTGTAGGCTCACCACTGGATTACACTAGTATGGCTGTTCTTATGGCAAAATAACTGCCATCATAAGTTAATGTTTTAGCTGCAAAGCAGTTCCTGTCCTTGTCTGCATATCCTGTCCAGCCTTTGAGCTTCCTGGATCCAACAAATTTGTCAGAGGGATACTTCAGTTCTTACAGATTTCACAGGGAACCAGGAAGACAGGGAACCCATTAGCGTTCTGGTGGAAGAAGATTTGCACAGCCTCAGATGGGAGGGCATGCACTGAAGAGTGACTTCACAGGGGTCCTAGATGTACAAAATGCTTTTGTGAGATCTGGAACCTTCTTAGAAACCAAAGTCCATTATCCAAAAGACAAATTCACAGGGAAACAGCCTTGGTTTGTTTTACTGGACTTCTTGTTTTAGAAATCACCTCTCCAGTCTTGTGAGACTAAATAATCAGGCATAAGGGTGTGGGAATAAATGCTCAGGCATAAGAATACATCTTCACAGATGAGAGGCAGCTGCTCTGCTCATTTACAAAGTTCTCTAGGTGCTTGCAAGAAGAAAAGAATTGTTTAGGGTCAGGATCTTCCCTGTGCTTCAGAAC
>NW_010576827.1:6371-21887 GCF_000705375.1 Tinamus guttatus | reverse complement strand
TTCTGGGCTTACTAGAGCAATGGACAAGCTGGTTCCCACACAACGAACAATGAAAATAGCGTAGAATCTGAATCCTCGTGGTGGCTGTTGTGCTACACATTAGAGAAGGAGCAATAGTGACCTGCAGCACAGAAAACCGTGGGAGAAAAGTTGACACTGTGTTTCCTGAGCACTATAAAACAGTTTCCAAGCTATTTCTTCTATTCTTACTCTCTCCGCAGTTCCACCATAAATAAAATTATTGAAAACCTGAATGCCCAAAGATATCAGCTTTAGGTGCCTCGGTCTTGAGCATGTTGCATATATATACTCCTTCAGAGATATGTACAGATCAGGATATATACCTGGAGATGATCCAAAGACCATCAAGTACCTTGGCCCATTGCTTGCAATTCAAAGATTCCTGGGCGCAATTTTCTCTCTACATTTTTTTTTCTTTGTTTACTTAAAAACAGCTAGAAAGATATTACATAGTTTTTACTCGCCGTGTCTTCCTCTTCAATCTCATCTGCAGTAGAATTTCCTTATTTCTGTTTCAGTGTGTCTTTCTCTCTTTATTGCCTGTTTGTATCCCTATAATCTACGCTGTCAGTCTTCCTTCCTTCCATTCTTTCATTGCACTCTTTGTTTCTTGCCCCATTATCACTTATTGTCAGCTTCCCCATCTTGTCTTCACTGATCTTTGGAATTATTCACTTCTCATCAGCTACTCACCACTTTACTAAACCTTTGACTCCTCATTAACTTTTTAGTAAGTCAGACTACATCAGTATTAATAAATGAAATGCTCTTGGGACCATCCTCTGAACTGAGGCAAACTGGCAAGGAATGGCACCCCTTTACACTCATATCTTCAAAAAACAGGCTGAATCCCCCAGGTCCAGAGCCCCAGAAGTGATCACTGGTCTCTGATAATTCCCAAACTCTGCCCAGAAATTGACTGAGGACTGCTGAAAAACTCAGGGCAAACCCATGCCAGGGACCATTCAAACTCCACAAAATGGACAGCCAGAGTCTAGTACAATTGCTGCTACTGTTAAATTTATTACTACAGACATATTCACCAGCAGCAGAAATGACCTTTAAGACTAAGAAATACATAAACATTGACTCTCGTGGTTTGCAAGAACTGTAATTCTAAACCAGAATCTCTCCTTTTCCTAGGTAAACTGATTTCTAGTTTTGAAATTCAGTCATTGCCTTCCCAGCTGCTGATAGCTTTAAAGCTGCCTGAAGCGGAGCCAGCTTCTCTGCTGAGCAGGCAGTATGGTTTCTTGTCATAAAGGAAACAACTTGAAAGGCAGCCTGTTGACTGTGTAAAGGATGGATGTGCAGGACTTTTGTCCAGAGCCAATGCTTTTCCTGCCACCTTCCCCGAAGAGACATTAAACCTGGAAAACAGCAGTTTCATAGACAAATTCTAGGCTTAGACATAATCAAATAACCTCAGCACAGCGAGTTCCTGCACATCAAGTAAGCTGCGGTAACTGTCCACAACAAATATGAGATAATATGACATACGTTAGCCCACAGTGAAAAGGGGCTAACCTAAGCCAAATTACTCTGAATATGCCACGGGCTAAGCGCATTTGCACAGACAGTTATTGAGACTCAGCTGATGCATGGTAACAGTTAACCAGAGTAATTTGATCATACGTCTGAGCTCAAAGACAAAATAGACTCTTAATCGTTAGCATGGTATATGGGAGATGTGGCCATGAAATTCTGCTACATTACCATCTGACCTATCGGGAACATAAAAGATACACTCCCTTCTTGGCAGTTTTTTTACACAACATTTTTACCAGCCTGAATTATGAAAACAAAAAGTGCTATATTTAAACCTATAAAAATGCAGTTTATTCCTCTTTGATAAGGCATAACTTTTTTTAGCAATTGAAATCTGTAACATTACAGCCTTAGGAGGTAATTTACTAAATAGGACAAAATTAGCTGATTTTTGGACCATTTAAAGGAACATTTCTGTTGAAAGCATATAAAATGTATTAAAGTAATCTCTGAAGTCTTTACCCCTGCTTGAGATTTTAATTTAGTGGAAGCTAATAAATTATCCCTTTCAGAAGCTATTGAAAATTTTCACTTAAATCCTTTTTAAAACTTAATGTGTTCAATTGAATCTTAAGCAATTTATACACACACACACGACGCTCGCGGTGGTCACTACACCAAGGTGAGGGCTGAAAAGAGGTTAGATTAGCCCTAACTCCTCTGCCTTTGGTATTGCCAGGGTGCTGTTAATGAATGCGAATTCCCTCCTCCCCCCTCATCGGCACTGGCCTGGCTCTCGGATAATTACTTTTCCACAACAGCCTTTAGCAAAATGCCCTGCTCAAGGCCCGGGCCTATTTTCTCTGCGGCTGAAGGATGTGGTAGTGGGGACGGCAGGAGGACGGAGGATGGACGGCTGCCATCAGGGAAGGGAAATGCATATCTGGGTCACCCCAGCACGTGGCCTAGCAGGGACACAAAAGCTTCAGTTCCTCTCAGACAGGGCTCCGCGTTACAGTCGTGCACTTATCAGAAATATTTTTTCAGGCTATCAATTATTATATTTGAGCATTGCATCCTCGCTCTAGGGAGTCCTTAGCAAGCTGTAGCAAAAATCAATCCAGTTTTACAACTTTTACCTTGGCAGAGCTCCAGCTCTTTATCTGCCTCACGCAGCCATTTAAAGATGCGGTGGCTTTTTTTCCTGGCATAGAGATATATTCGAAAGTAGGACTCGCCCTTGATATAAATAATACCCTTTCTCAGGTGAGTGTGAATAGCATTAGTCTGTGATGCTTTGCTTTTCGTGTTTGTTTTTCATGTTTGAGCCTCAGCAAGGTTTGTGTGGAGGGATACAGAGCACCCACCTCTCCCAGACTCCGTACATGCCGGTAAATGGAGCTCCCCGCTTCAGTAGGTATTCAGTGCATGAGGGCCAGAGTCAGCTTGCGTGTAGCTTGCTGCAAAGGAGTTGCAAGGAATGGCATTTGAAAAATTCATCACGGATTAATTTGAGGACCCGTTGTGAGGTATCGGAGCTCAAGGCCCACCTCGGAGTTGACCAGCCTGGGTTTCCATCACATGTACCCCATGCTTTCACTCAGCACCTGTGTTAATGGTCCTGCAAGCCCAAGCTCCTCCAAAAGGGTTGGGAATGAAAAGCAGCAAGGTCGGTATTTTAAAAGGTAGACGTCACTCCCTCAAAAGGTGACTGCCTCACAGATGGCTGGGAAATTTGGATAGCAAAAACTGATCTTAGATATCACCATGTTAGTGTAGGCTGTAAAAAACAAACAGCAGATGCTGGGCTTCAATGGAGTTATGAAGGAATAGGCATTAAAGGAGAAAATCTATCTTAAAGCTCTACTTTGAAGGGGCTTTATGTTTAGAAGCAGATCCAGTTTCTATTTCTCCACTGAACGTGCGTGTAGAAGCTCACAGAGCCACTAATCAGATTGCATGGGTTTTCATGTTTCTCATTCTCCACATTTCAGCTCAAAAATGCATTTTACGATTTCCTGCTAAAGTTATTTTATTAAATTCCCCCACAGCAGTTAGCTCAAAGACTAAAAGCCATCCCTTCAGTTACGCCATGCAAGTTTATGCAGTGCAAACACTTGAAGGGCCACCACAGTTCAGAAAGAACAGGTCTGACCCATTCCTTCCATTCTGCGGCATATACCAAGCTGTGGCTCTAACATAGAAAGTCTGTTTGGAAGAGCTTGAGGTCTAGCCCCTACAAAGAGAAGGTCAACCGGGAATGAGGTGTTTTGGGGAGTGCTGACCGAGTGGGAAGGACACCCCCCTTTTACCTGGCGCCTGGCGCACAATGGAGGGTACCCACTAGCTACCCAACAAAACATATCCCTGTCATGTTCACAGTGTAATGAGTAGCTTAATAAATCCTTTGATTATAGATTGGAGGGATAGGTACCTGAAGTAACTCATGAGGTTTTCCCTCTCACACAATCTGGAGCTAACATCGAGCCACCTTTGCCTATGTTAGAACTCACAAATTAAGCAGGAAAATAGCCTAATGGAGATTAATATCCAGAAAAATAGCCAGTGGAGAGTGCTTCAAACAAGAGAGCTGGTGCTGTTGTTTCATGGCTAGTGCTCATTTCTGGTTATCTCATTTTAATCAGCATTGATGACAGCATGCCACCAGTAGGACAAATAGATCAAAATTTTGGCCACTTACTAATATTTTAAAAAGAGAAGAAAAGCTAATTCTTTTCAAACTCTCTCCCTTGGGTACCTGGTTTTCACCTAGTTAATTACAAATTTATTTTATTTTTTATTACCCATAGTTCTGTAGTGTTAGGCATTTGACTCAGGAGTCCTGCAGTTGCCTGTACTTTAGAAGCAGATCACACAGTTCAACTGATCATGCAAAATGTTCAGGATCTTTTAAAATAATAAATGCTATAAATGCCTAAAGTAGCATTCTTGAATTCAAATCTTCTGTTTTTTTCCCATTTCTATCCTGTTTCTGTATAGTCAGACTATATGATTGTACCCATTCTTGTCTACTTGTTGGAACAAATTTTACAGAGAAAACCATGGGGAAATTTACAATTTTGGTGTATGCTATGAAAAAAAAAACAAAGAACTGAAAGTTTGTGTTCAAACTCCTGATTTCATTTCCTAGTTAAGGTTGGAGTGTTTGCTGGAACTTTCTCTTTCCTAGCTTTTGTTGATTTCTGTCATTCAAGAATCATGAAGTAAATATTTATTAACATGGGAACCCTCCTCCCTTCCTGCCCTTCAGATTTGTGCTTATTATGCTAATGAACTTACTTTAACAAGGGAACCACATTCCTCCTGGGTCCCCATCAGTTCTGGTGCCAACGCATTAGTTATTTAAATGTAGTTTTATATTAATTTTTCATATTGTAATGCATTGTTTCTAGCGAATATACATGTAGCTGGTTTTCAAGAGTAAACAAAAATATATCAAAAATATCGTTAGCTGGCAAGCTTTCATCTTGCTTTTTGCTTCCTGTGATAATGGTGGCCATTTCTTGCTTTTGCCCTCTGAATTTTCTCAACCATCCGTTTCCCCTCCTCACTTCTTTTGCAGTGACCACCACCAGGGAGTTGCTTTTTGTTCTCTGAAGCACGCTATTGATGCAGATAAAGAATTCTGAAACTACATATTTTCTGTGTGTTCAGCATTTGTTTTCAGTATCCTCAAAGTCTGCCATAAAGTCCTGCAGTCTTTGAATTGGGAAACCCAGCAAAAGAAACAGGAGTTGAGCAAAAGCTAAGAAGGACATACTCTTGAAAAACAGCATATGATACTAAGACAACTATGATGCCTAGACAGAGAAATTTACCCAACCACCATATTCCTACATGTCTTCAATAAAAAAGAAAGATATGCTAAATAAATTCCTATGGATATGCTTATATGATACAGGATCACAGCCATATGATGTGAAATCTAGTTGCTTACCAATTATGTAACGACTGTTGATCTCTGTGAGATGGAAACTATCGTTTCCAAGACACAAGCTTTTAGACTGAAAAGTAGAAGCTGCATTCTACCACAAATCATATTGTCTCGGCTATCGTGTATGTATTTAGGCATACCAAAATATCCAGAGTGGGATGTACACAGGATGCTCCATTTTGAAACATTTAAAATCAATAAACATTTTGGTTTCAGGAGGAGATATGCATTTGAATTTAGTAACGGTGTTGAAGTCTTTTACAATGTTCGCCCAAGAGCCCTAAAGATGCAGACATGAAACCAATGAACTATTAACTTAGGTGTGTGACACCAGAGAAGTAGAAGACACTTAATGAATCCCTGTTCTTTGAAAAAGGCTTCAGAAGTGATGCAGGGAACTACAGAGCAGTGAGTCTGACTTCTATATCAGGTAAATAAAAGAAACTCTAATAAAGGTGAGAATTAGTAGATACCTAGATAAATATGATATATTCCAGGGAAGAATCAGCCTGGCTTTTCTGAAAGGAAGACTCTCTTGCAGATCTGTGAAAGTTCTTTGAGGAGCTGTAAAGGTTATGGATAATGGTGACCCAATGACTCTGTACTTTGATTTTGAAAAAGGATTCTACAAGGTCCCTTAGAAGAGGTTTCTAAAGAAATTAAGCTGTCATGGGTAAGGAGGAAGGCCTTCTCATGGATTAATAGTTCATTAAAAGAGAGGAAAAAGTAGGTAGGAATAAACTGCCAGTTTTCAAATCAAAAGCTATTACTAGCAGGGTTCTCCAGGTGCCTTTGGCATGAGTATTGTCCAGGGTGTTAATAAACTTCCTCAAATGGAGAGCAAGCAGTCAGGTGACAAAGGGCACAAGTGATACGGAATTACTTGAAACACACAAAATTAATGCTGATGATTTCAGAAGTTTTTCACAATGCCTAGAGAAAATTCAGTAGGAATTTTCAAAAAAAAAAAAACAGTATCAATTCAGGCAAAAGAAATTTAGTATCAATGGTCATGAAGTAGTGTACATATGATATGAAATAATGGTCTAAACTATCTACTACGACGTAGCAAAGACATGGTGGAATTGAGTTTGGTTCTCTGCAAACATGAGGTCAGCTGTGGGTGATACAACAGTCCATGTGAAAGTGAATAGGAACACTATTTTTTCATAATAGGAGAAAAAGGTGGCATCCACTGAAATTAAACTCAAGAAAACCTTTTTTTTTCTCCCCCAAAGACAGAAATTCTGTAGTTCATTGAAAGAAAATGCTGGAAGGCCAGAAAAGTAAATGGTTCAAAAGCAATAGATAGTAGAGAAATTCAAGGATGGTAAATCCATCCATGTCTGTTAGTCACATCGTGACCAAGGAATCCCTACACTGCTCATTAGCTTAGCTCTTGGAAGGATCACTCTACACTTAAATTTTTCTCCAGTTATACAAATTGGGACACTTTACAAAAAGTGATAAAATAAAGCTTTAGATCAAGCAAGTATGGCTACTTTTATATTGCTAAAAAATGAAATATTTTTCAATTTCCAAATGAAATATTTTCAGTATTTCCATTCCTTGAGATGTTTTAAAATGAGATTTTTTTATCTAGATTTCAGGAAGTGACAGTGCTGAAATGTGATGTTTATTTGCGAAATTTGGGGAATTTTCTCACAGCTGATATAAACTACTTGCTTGCTCAGCTTTCTGCATGTTTGAACAAAGCTAATGCTTTAAAAAAGGAGGCAATGTCTTTGACAAACACAATCTCAAAACTTTTTAAGAATTATCATGCATTTCATTTATCTGACTAAATATTCTTGTTTGACTATGGGATTACTGTTTCTCTCATTAATTATGTTAAAACTACAGCAGGTGATGTTTTCTTTCCACTTATTTTGAAATTAATACCTATGTACTGTAATAAATAATCACGGAATTGCAGATCACGGAATGGTAAAGGTTGGAAGGGACCTCTAGAGATCATCTAGTCCAAACCCCTGCTCCAGCAGGGTCACCTAGAGCACGTGGCACAGGACTGCGTCCAAGTGGGTTTTGAAGATCTCCAGAGAAGGAGACTCCACAACCTCTCTGGGCAGCCTGTTCCAGGGCTCTGTCACCCTCACAGGAAAGAAGTTCTTCCTCATATGGAAGTGGAACTTCTATGTTTCAACTTAACTCCCGTTACCCCTCGCCCTATCACCAGCCACCACAGAGAAGAGCCTGTCCCCATCCTCCCTACAATCACCCCTCAGGTAGTCAAACATGTTAATCAAATCTCCTAAAATAAAATAAAAAATAATAATAAAATAAATAAATAAAATAATAAAGTAAAATACAATACAAAGATGTACAGAGAAAAGAGATTTATTGTTGATGTTAAAACTCTAAAAAACAGGAAGGAATAACTGAACAAATGTCAGCCACATCTGTTCTTCCTCTGTGAAAGAAACCACTACAGAAAGATAAAGTGTTGGTCACTTACATTATCAAGGTAGTGGTATCTAATACCTCTGCTTTTAATAAAACACTCTTGGTGGACAAAAGATTAAACAATGAAGATGGCTTTTCTGATTAGTCAATGCTACTGAGGTACTCAAGTATATCTGAAGTATACCTGAAGCATCTATCACGTACGCGCTCATGCTTTTGCTTGCCTGTGCAGCTAGCTCTCTTCATCCTTGCCTTAATTGTGTCCATCATAAAAGACTATACAGTATGAGCTTTCTCTTTCTTTTTAATGCATATCAGGATCACATTTTGAAATATCTGCCATTTCTCGCTCTTCCTTTCATGTAGTAACCAAAATAACTGAGAAAGAATTTTGACAGGAAAGAACCAGCTAAAAGTGAAAACACATCGGGACAGCACAAAAAAGGAGTATAAACCAGAAAGACTGAAAAAGTGTTTGCATGTGTTTTCTTTTGTCCTTAACTGCTGAACTTTACCCATCAGTAAAATAAATGAATAAGTTTTCTCCATCTCCAGTGACTGCATTCCTATCTTACGAAAAGATTAAATTCTAGCATCATAAATCAACACTTAGAATTAGCATTAAGAGTCCGACAACTAACCCTAGAAAATGTCAATTGATTAGATTCTAATCTGAGGTCCTGATAATTGTCATTTGTCCTACATATATGTATTTTATATTTAAATATGTTTGTTTAAACAGCATGATGGCCATAATTTAGAATCACCTAGAGAATTCAGAGGTAAGGTGGGAGAAGAACTAGGACACAAGTGAGTCACAGTTTTAACCATACCAGCTTTAAAAGACAAGCCCTTAAGTTATTTAAGCTTAGCAGTGCATATTGTTTAGCTGACATAAATAAAAAATCTGAATAAAAACCCCAAACTGTTTGAAACAGTCAATTCAAGCACATAAGTGGAGTTTGTTGAAGATGGAGGTTTGTTTTTTAAGTGCTCAAAAATACTCCCACTGATTTAAATAGCTAAGATTCCCATCCGCTTTTCCTAAACTCCAAAATTCTTTTCTTTCTGAGTCACTTGGGTTTCGGCATCATTTCTTGACGCACTGTTGAGCATCCTTCTACCAGTTTATGCACGGTTTTGCTTTGTTTATACAGCAAAATGCTTGCAAGTTTTTCAGTGATAGGGGCAAGAGAGCTGCTTTGGGTTTCTCTGCTTTGGGACATAAGGCTACAACAACGGCACAGCTTTGATGTTCATTCTCCCCATTAATCCCCAGATCAATACTAGCAAGGCTGTTCCTAATGAACATCAAGGCTTTGCAGGATGTTGCTTTATGGACTGTGCTAGGGTCTATTTTTTGTGATGAGGGTAATTCCAACTCATTTTGTACTTTTCTTGCCGCTGCACATTTTATTTCCAACTATGATGCTATGATTTTATGTGAATTGCAATAGAAAAAAAAGACATCAGAGAGAAAGTTGCAAAATGAGTAAGTGCTATGCTTGGCTCTGTTTCTTTTCTCCAAGAATTAAACACAGAAGTTTAAGGGAAAAAAAATGTCACCTATCTGTTCTTGCTTCTCCGTTCTTTTAATTTACCCATCTCTGCCATCACCCACAAATCAATAGACTTACCTGGCATTCAGATCTCTCTGAACGGGCTAATGACTCAGTATTTCTTGCATTTGTAGATAGAAGAAACCAAGATAATCTCTGTACTGCTGTGATCAGCTGTGACAAAGCTGCCTGTTGTCTTTTTATAGAACTTTATAACCCCCTGGCTCTGAAAGATCAGATTTATTGTTGCCTGTTTAGTGGCATGTGAATTTATGGAAATTCAACTCCATAGCTCAGTATAAGCACAGCAGCATTTTCTGATACTCAGAGTTACAGAAAAGAACTAGCTTGGTGTAAGACAGAATAGTCATACAACCTTAATGCAATCTGGTAAAGGAAAAAACTGCTGTACCTGCATCTAAGGAAGCAAGCAATGATGGCCTGGGATGCCTTTGTTGAACTCAGAAGATGAAACTTGGAAAAGAAGAAGATTGTGTAAACCTGAATTATGACAAACTCCCGATACTAATCTTCATTTATAATAGCTCTTTCCAGTTAAAGTAGTGAATTACTACTGACTTTTCTCTCCAGCACAATGAATTTATTTACACTAATTAATAAAATGCCAGGTAGAAAGGAGTTTTTGGATGCAATGTAGTAGGCTTTTGATAACTTCATTCTATGAGACAGTATTAAGTAAACTAGGTAGTGAAAGGTAAGTTTTCTGGTGAATTAAAAAAATGATTAAGCAAAGGAATTAATAGTTTGATGATTTGACCTTCTTGTGCAAAGATCATTAACAACACACATAGAAAGAGTTTTGCAAACACTAATAGTCAAAAAAAGCATCTCTAAAAAACAGTCAAAATAAATTTCTAGTAACATTATATCTGTGAATTAATTCTTTAAAATGTGAGCATGTCTTTACTGCATCCAATCAAAAGCCATTTGACCTGATATCTCTGATATCCTTGACAGAGATTAGTATCAGAACAGCAAAGACGGAGGCTTCCTCAGAAAAGCCCTACAGCCTCCAGCAGTTGAGAAGAGGTAGGATTTATCTGTTTGATAGTCTGTTATGAATTCATCTTCCATGCATTTTGTTTCCATGCTTTTTAAACCCATGTAAAACTTCTAGAATCCACAGCATCTTGCAGCAAGGAGTCTCACAGGTTAATCATATGCAGCCAAATGAACCGTCTTTCTTTGATTGTTTTGAACCTACCATCTGCTTATTTCATTTAATGTTTCCTAGCTCTCATACTTGAAAATACAGTAAAGGATCATTCCCTACGTACTCTCTCTGTGTCACTCGTGATTTTATCGCCTGCTATTGTATTCCCCTCATCACGCAATTCTTTTCTAGGCTGACGAATGCGAGGCTAATTAATCATTCCTCATTAGAAGCTGTTACATACACCTTTGATCATTCTTACTATCTTTCTATGAACCTTTTATAGCTTTACTAAGACTTTGTTGAGGTGAAGGGACCAAAAATGCATGCAACATTCAAGATGCATGAGCACCATAGACATAGCTGCATAATGATGTCTTCTGTCTTATTTACTTGCTGCTCTCTTAATACATCCTAACATTCAATTTCTCTCTTTTGGCCACACCTAGGTGCTGAGCTGACATTTTCACTATTCCAACTCCAGAATCTCTTTGCTGGGGAGTATTAGCCAGTTCAGAACCCAGCATTGAGTGTACAAAGTTCTGCTTGGTTTATCCCAAGTGTATCACCCCTAGTTCATCTGTGATATTATCATCTGGTCACTTGGTTTCAAAAGGTCCCTTTGTAGTTTCTCACCACTGACCATAGCTTTTACAACCCTAATTGCTGCTGTATATTATATAAAACCAATATATGTGCTATTTCTCACCTGTCCCCTGCATCTTTTTTTAAATGCTCTTTTTTTCCAAAGAAGAAAATAGTATATAAAAATACATTTGCAGGAAACTAAAGTGAAAACTATCTGAATGCAAGTTGGCTTCGTGAAAGTATGAGAAAAAATAGAGCTCACACACATTGGAAAAGATTAAATCACCAAATAAAGAAAAATCATAAACTTCAGATTATGAAAGAAGTGCTGTTTAAAGCAATGTGCATTTTTAGCCAGTTAAATCTCTTGGTGTCATCCTTAAGCCATAGGCTAAAATGTGATCTAAAGGATGAGGAGGAGACTTGATCATTTAGTCACATTCCTTCTTGCTTGACATGGTCATTTGCAGAGCTACGACCTTTTTCGTAAAAGCCTAAACCATTGTGTTCATTATTTGCCTTTTCAACATATGCAGCATTTTGAATCAAATTTAAGTTTTCTTATGGGCCCTGGTATTTTATCCCAAGGATAAAAGTGTGTCAAGCCTGAGGTAATCTCTTTAAAAAAACAAAAAGCCTGAGGGACTGAAACATTGCCTTCCATTTTGCTTGGGTTTTGGCTTTAGTACTTGCAAGTAAAATGAAACACTTGATTTAAAATTCAAGGCCAGATCGTAAGTGGTGCTGGGCCCCTGCACGTCCCAGTGGCTCCAGCGAGATCAGTGCATTTCAGGACTCGTCCCCTATATTGGGTTTGATACATTGTTTCTGTTTCCGTATAGCTGCGCTATGGAGTAATCCGCTGAGAATTTACTGCCCTTTTGGAGAATACTCCTGGTTTCATGTACGTATTTGTCATTTTTTCCCTTGGCCTTGTCAAACTGAGCATGTTATTTTGTTGTTTGATAAGACATATATCACTTTATGAATTAACCATTTATACATGAGTCAGAATATAGAGTGAAAAGTATGGCTTTTTCTTTCAGCAATACTGTAAAAGATTTCATATATTTTGGCCATTTCAGCCCCCTCTCAAGCACCCAGTAGAGGAATTAGCCCTGAAATAATTCACTGCATTGGCATTAAAACTGTCATCATACTTCAGGGCTAGCACTGTCTTGAAATAACTTCTTATCAGTCTGCCAGTCCACAGTTTTTGGAAGACTGGTGATTTAAGAAGAGGGTTGTCTCTTTGTTTATTTAATTGTTTAACTAAAGCAGGATTAAGCTCTGCAAAAATGGTGAATCTGCCCAACATGCTTCCTATTACCCTGGATCTCCCGTTTACATCTGCCCAGCACAAAGGAGACATTACAGACAACCATACCTGGGAGAATCAGCATGCTGGCTTACACGAAAGGCTTTAAAGGGACTGATTTAAGTCAGAGATGCGGCAGGTGAAACAGGCACAACACATCAAAATCTCCTCATTAGTTTCCCTTTTTTTTTTTTTCTTTGGGTTATGTGCTACCTGCAGATGAATGCTGTAGTGGAGTATTTTGTAGGAAGGATAAGTTACTAGATTGACCACTAGTTATTGGCGTCACTGGCATTTTCCAACACATTCAGCTGCACAATCCCATTCACCAGTCCTAGAGTAAGGACTGTAATAGACCATTAATATGTCTGTAGAATTTCAATTTCCTCTTAAAGTATTTCCTAGTTAAAACATTTTGAAGAATTCAAGATTCTCCTTGAGAATATGAATATAAGCACCCTGATACAAGACGTATCCTTGCCAGAATTCTTCCTGTTCTGTGAAACCATAGCAGCACAAATCAGCCTTTTTTTTTTTACATACATATGTAGGATTCCTCAAGTATTGCAGACCTACTGTTTTCTTTCCTTCCCATCATTGCAAGTTTCAGTACAAAGATGTTTGGGTGGTATAACCACTGAAAAGGAACTTACTGCCAATTTATGTGCCCCAGATATTGCCTCCTACAAGAATGACTTCTTGTGGCTCTTTATAATTAGCAACAGCTCAGAGTGGCCTTGAAGCTACTTTAAATGATCATGAAGCTCGAGACACACCCCAGGATCCTGAAGTTTAGAGGCATACTGACCTTGCTATCATTTTCCTTAGAACTTGCTCCATAACACTTCCTTTTCTGCAGAAATAGCCCAGGGATTCCAGTTTAGTTTTGCACCCTGATAGTAGACAGACTTGACTGACTTTTTTTCTCTCATCATCAGTAGAGACGGGGAGTGATTTTGATTAATGACTTCATTGTCCCCAGCCAGCAAGAGACTTGCCTTTTTAGGTTTGCATCAGAATGGATGCTGAACACTGTAACTCTCTAACTGGCAATAGTGTTCACCTGCTGAGAAGTGAGAAAATTAGTCAGGAAAAAGAAGTTGCAAAATAATACTGATTTACTAAAATGTCAGTGTCTGATAAAGGTTTCCTAAGCTTTGCTAGACTTTTTCTTAAGTCTATACATAAAAAGAAATAAAAAAATAATAATTAGAAGAATCAAAATTACCTTAGGAATTAAGTAAAACCTCATTTATCCTTTTTTATTATTATTAAGAGGAAAAAATAAGGCAGAATCAAGTACCAGCAACATTCACTCTGAGGTATTTTCATGCCAGCTCCTACTCTCTGTATTGTTAGATTAAGTGAGGGGGCTAGACCTGTCACAGGAATTTGGAGAGATCTGATTTGTTGAAACCCTTGTGAGACTGTAACACGTCTCATGAGTATAATTTATTGTCATGGCTTATGCTTGAGCACTATCTCTTAAACTAATGAGGTATTTTAAATCCTCCATTGCTTCTCTGCTACCTGTAAATATTAGTTAGCTCACATGAACTCAGACTCAAAATTTCGTAATGTAACCATGGGTGCCAATTCGAGTCACTTTTGCATAGATAAAAATTACAGCCTTTTTTCTTTATTTGCCTAAGTTCTAGAAGAAAACCCTATCTGAAAGGCACAGAGTCAGTCAAGTGCTGCTTTGAAGAAGCCACAAGGCAGTGAAAACACTTTTCTAGTTCTCTTGCCTTGCTTTAGTACTGAAAAGTCACAAGATATTGGTTTCCAGCAAGGAGAAAGGGTATTTCACTTTTTTTTTTTCTTATTTTGCAAAAGTTGAGTCAGTTTTTCTCACCTTTTAATGAAGAATTGTTTCAGTTTGCTCAGACTTTAAGTGAAATCCACCAAGATTGGAAAGATTCAATACAGAATGGAAACATGAGTTCACAGGAATTATCGTACTGAAAACAACAAAATCAGGTATTTCCACTGATTGTTTTTACTATTTAGCTTTAAAGAAGCTGCACATTGAATATTGAATATTTTATTGAATATTGAATATTGTGTACCATGAGCAAATATGGGATCATCTTTCTCTAGATAAATTTTCTGATGCTTATTTGCTAAAAGGGCATGTGTTTACATCCTGATGCTTCAGGAGCCTGGTTCCTCTCCATTCTCCTTTTCTTCACTTTGAGTATGTAGATATTCGATTCTGATTTTTTCAGTATTACTTTATATCCCTGTAATACCTGATAATCATAGCCATATACTAGAGGTACCCTGTGCTGGGAAAAAAAGAATTTTATATCAGCTTAGTATTTTTAAGTTTCTTTGAATGTCTCCATCTTCTGTGTGTTATGATCAAGGAGGCTGAATAGAAGTTTCCTGTCCAATGCATTCCATTCATTACTTTGTGTACTTTTCAGATGGCCCTTCTTCTACATGTCTGAAATTATCTGCATAAGCTTTGTTTACATTCTTTTCTATTGTCTTTTTTTTGTCATTTAAAGTCACTATTCCTAACTTTGAATATAGTATTAATTTGAAGCTGTATCACTTATTCATGTAAATATATAATAATATTTTCCATACATCTGATCCTCGTGGGTCCTAAAATGTTGTTTGCCTTTTTTATCATTTTGTTGTACCTTGAGCATAAAAAGTGATGAATGTTTCTGGAACAATCTAAGTGACCAAAATCGCACTTTTGTAAAAGTAATGTTTGTGTGTACTTACACACAGGCCGTTTTCCCACTCCATAATAACAAATAGTGGCTAGAGTATTAACAATTAGCATAAGAGAGATTACAGATTTATAAATGGAGATGGAGGAAATGTCTGTTTCGCATTTAACATGAACAAACAAAAAAAAAATTAACTTTTGGGAAGAGTAGCTGAAATGTTTCCAAAGTTTCTGAAACTAAAGGGTCTGTAAAATTGGCTGGGAAGTGAGGCAAAACTAGGGCTTTATTTTTATTTTTTAATA
>NW_010576825.1:312206-327858 GCF_000705375.1 Tinamus guttatus | reverse complement strand
CGGGTGCTGAAGACTGTGTGGTTAAGGTTTGTGTGTGTGTATTTTCAGTCTAGTATTTTGTGAGTGTACAAGTAGGGGACAGTAACGATCATTTTCGCTGATAACTGGGTATAGCAAGTTTCTATCACCCACATTCTGAGTGTGATGCACTCTCTAGGCATTTAGGTACTTACATGAATATTTTGCTTATGATTTAGGGACAGAAAATCCAATTGACAGATAGATATATTTAACCATAGCACATAAATAGAGTATCTTAATTACAGTTCTGAAATCTATATATGCCCTTTTTTAAAAAAAATCTACATATAATCTTTGTGTATGATTCCCAGTGTTGTAAATATGTGACTGTAGCAATAAACCTATTGTTTACTACTGAGTCTATAACTTACTTATATAGGAAGACTTGCAGTAGTGGTCTCTTGAAAATATGCTTTCTGCGATTTTTTTACTTTGTATCTCTTTTATAATATTAACTTTATTTACATACTGTACTTTTTTCCCCTAGTTCATCATTCTTGTTGTTGACAGCATTGACAGAGAGCGACTTTCTATTACAAAAGAAGAACTTTACAGAATGCTGGCTCATGAGGTATAGTAGAAAACTGGGATAACAAATTTCTTTTGTTGTGAACAGTTAAATAAGACTACATGGTCCCTGTGTTAACAAAAATTCTACCATCACACACACAAAAAAATTGAGACTGAAAATGCATGCATGTTGGGCTCATATCAAAGCAATGTAATCTATAAATAAGCAGGCAATCTGTAATAAAGAATACACATCCCTTTACATTCCTTTAACAGGGCTTGCTGGACTGTAACAAATCACTCTATCAGTATTGAAATTACAAAATATTTTAATTCAAATTACTTCAAGTTAACGCAACCATTGTTGTTGCTCTTCACTCTTCTTCACTTTAATGGTTAAAATTGAAAGAAATTTCAGATTTTTTAAAAAGCAGGCAATTTATTCTTTATTAACTTTTAATCCTGTTTGTTAATTTTAAGAAGCACATACTCATAAAGTTAAATTAGTTTCAGTTTAGTTTCTTTCTGAATTATTTATTTTTTTATTATATTTTGTATTGAAGATAGTTCTATATTGGGTCAACTCCTCCTAACATCCTAAACTAATATCTAAATTGGGTTAGTAATATATGTTAAAATCTGTGGTTACCTTCAAGATGAATTTGTTTTCTTTTACATCTTTATCCTTTATCCTAAACATCTTTTATTCTTTCTTAATGGAAAGGGGTTTAGTACAGTACAAATAATTCTGAGTTCATTTCTCTGAGTGTTTTGCAGTCTGTTTCAAATGAGTTTTTCTTCACAGTTCAATACTAATCTAATTTGGGGCTGGTAGTAAGGAGCAAATACTGTATCAAAAAGGGGGAAAGATGACTTTATGGTGCATTTTTTCCAATGTAATTATGTAAGCTTCCAGTGTTGCAATCACTTACGAGATTGTGATCAATCATGTCCTGAAAACAATCACTAGGACAACTCGAAGTGAGACTTGACTCTAGTAAAGACTACTTGTGAGAATGAATTTTCAACTTTGGACTAAAAGGACTTGTTGTTCTCTTGATGGACAAATTGTCTCAAAATTTAATACAGATTTTAATCTCTTGAGCACTCTTTAATTAGACCTGCCAGCTTCCTGACTGTTTCATTTGTCTTTCCTTCTGCACTCTAGCTGCTTTTTGTCTAGCTGCTTTTTGGAATCCTGATTCTCATACAGAAGCAAAACTACTTAGTAGTAGTATAAAACTTACAAGTACTTAGCTAGTTTTCTTAAATTGTTACTGTTTTAATCACTAAAGAACTTGCTTACTGAGGTTGAAAATGCCTTCAAGGGAATGAAATCTAACAAACTTTTCAATTTAGATAAACATTCCAAAGCCTAGTTGGATGCTATCTCATAGTAATTCCTCTGTCTGCATGGGGTAGAGTTCTATAAAATATATTTTAGCAAGACTTATATATATAAAACATATAGGCAACACCAAAAGGACTGTTGTATAGAATACTATATTTTGATGCTCTGCATGGAGAACACTACTAAATAAATCACTTTTTTCAATCTTAGAGTTTTTTTTTTTTTTAGATGTAGTAAGTCTGTAAAAACTACATGCTATCATGTAGTTGTAGAACAAATTGGACGTTGTTCCTTTGAGGACCACAGTTAACACAATATCCTTTTACCTCTTTGTAATAACTGTTATAAATTACTTTTAGGATTTACGGAAGGCTGCAGTTCTCATCTTTGCAAACAAACAGGACATGAAAGGTTGCATGACAGCTGCTGAAATATCTACATACCTCACCCTTAGCTCCATAAAGGATCACCCATGGCACATTCAATCCTGTTGCGCCTTGACGGGAGAAGGGTAAATGTTTGCTGTTTAAGTGCAATATGTATGGCAAATGAGAACACTGCAATAGAAGCTTAACAGCAGTTTGGATCTGCTGAAAAGCATCTTTGGGGTCAGAGGGACACTTTTGAGTTTTTCGTTTTCTTTATTGAAACTTATGGATTACTTTAACAGGTCAAATTCCAAGTTTGTATGAAGTATTATTTCAGCTTCATTTTTTTTGTTTGTTTGTTTTTTGTTTTTTGTTTGTTTTTTTGTTTCAGTTGTTTTCAGTTTCTTTCAGAGGGAGGAGAGATTCATGAAGATTGACTTGGGTCATCCTAGCCTTTATTTTTTAAAAAAGATAAAGCAGTGAAAAATTAGCTTAAAACTGTGATGCGGGTGAGACAAGCTCATCAGAAAAAAAAAAAATCCAGAGGATGAATCAAGTCAGGGATATAATTCTGGGAAGATCTCCCAGGAGTCTGGGGAAATTAGTCTTGGAGAGGCAATGTTAGCCTTGTTTATTAATACCTAGGCCATGATTTACTTTACAAAACTGAAGCTTAAGGATGGAACTAGGTAAAAACTGGATAAACTAGGAAACTCCATCCCTAGAAAACAGAAGGAAAGTCTGTCTTCTCACACATAAGAACTTTAAATGTAGATGCAAATTGGGCGAGTAAGGA
The DNA here is from genome assembly GCF_000705375.1 of Tinamus guttatus. The sequence continues at coordinate 324,812 of NW_010576825.1, read as the reverse complement.
GATCAGAGCCCATGCAGTCTTGGTGTTTAATATAGCATCTTTTTTAGTTCTGTATTGAGATTATAGGATGTTTGATGCCTTTCCTTTGACCAATTCAGTCTGTGTAAATTTGTCTTTTATTGTGAAAATGTCTATTTTTTAAGTAAGCAGTCTCTAATGGGAAACCTGTATTAAAAGCAAAATTAATTTGATTTCATGTATTTCTGAGTAAGTGGGTGGAGTTGCATGTTTTAACTTTAGAAGAAAAAATTGAAAGAATGCTAAGCTTCAGCAAAATAGCATGCTTGACCAACTTCTTGTGGTTAAAGCCCAAGTAGATAGTTTAAAACTCTGCTTATTCATGTTTCACTGTGAATTTCAGCTGTTTCTATTTTCAGTAGATTGCTTTAAATATAAGTAGCAAACACTTAAGATACTGGAACGGAACTGGTATCAACAGCACGTTTATTTTCTTTCAGATTATGCCAAGGCTTGGAGTGGATGACCTCCCGAATTGGAGTGAGATAGCTTTTTTCAGAAAGGAGAGACTTGTATTTATCCTGTGAACATGAACATTTTCCTATACTTCTGTCTGCTGAGGCAGTGACCATGTTTAATTTATACCAACCAACCTCCAAGCTGTGCTTGAATCAAGTGCAGCTGAACTGAAACACAAAGTATTTTCTTAGCCTTTTTTAATACACTAATCTTCAACTGGGTGAACATATGTGAATCTGTTTTTAAGCATTGAAATTCCTCTGATTATGGACTCTGGCTTTTTCAGTGATAACTTTTTAAGATATCTTGTGCCATTTTTCGTGTTTCATACCTTCTCATTCCTAAGCTTATATAACTTACTAACAAAAATGAGGGCGGATTGTCTAATAGAGTAGCAGCTAGGTTGAACTTTAGCATAGCTTTGATCTCTAAAGATGACCATATCTGCAGTTGGGCCACCTGGAAAGTCAATAGACTTCTAGGCATCACAGTAATTAAGCTATGAGTGTAAGTTTTTAGGTCCTGAATGAGTTAGCTACTTACAGTTAGTATTGAGGGGCCTTTTAAAGTGATACAAAACTGGATTTCTGCCTTAAAAGAAATTCATTCCTCTTTTGCCTTGTACATAGTTTTGGGTTCTAATTCTTTCTTTTATCTGAAATCACATCTTTGTACAGTGGATAAAAATCTTATCAGATGTTGTGTTATTCATTTAGACCTTTAATAACTTAAAAAAATAAATCTCTTGATAACAAAACTTGGAATCATGGCAGCCAGTGTTATGTGTAGTTGTGCTGTAATTGTTAAAGTTTTTAATACTGTACATACACAAGCCTTCATCAAATTTCAACGAGAGTGTTATTTTTTAAATGAATGCAAAATCAAAAGGGAAGCCAGAATTATAAATAGAACTATATCATGGTACTGTATGTGTCTATAGTTTTTAGACTGAAATTCCTGATACTCATTTACATCTTTTCAAATGTGTTTTCAGATTCTGTAGCACAGCAAATATTTTGCCTTAGTTCTGTTTTTAATCTTATTTGCAGGAGCAGAGGAATTTGCTGATGTTCTGTTTAGATTTGCTCACCTGAAATTGATTAACTGGGAACCAGGAAAGTAGAGAGCTTGCAATTAAAAAAGAAGTAGGGAAGACTGGGCTTAACTCTTTAGTCAGTTTGAAGGGTTTGGAGTTAGATCCCTAAAGACAATTAGGCCTCTGAAAATAGAGATGAAGTTACCAAAAGGGTTAGGCACTAAAAACTAAAACCAAAGAGAGTCAGAAAAATAAAGTAAGCAATACTGAGCACCCAACTGTTAGTGGGATCCTGCTAGCAATTATATGTCTGACCTATATAACTGATTCGCTGGCTTTCCAAAAGCACCATTCTGCACTTTAGTGTGTCTAAACTGCACTCAGAATCTGGTCACTAGAAACATTTTGCTAACTTATTGTCAAGAGACAATTCTTCATTATCCAAGTCCTCTTAAATGACAAACTATTTTTGATAGATCTTATTTTGGTAAATTGGACACATTTGAGTTTTATTAAAGTTTTGTTTTGCATTTTCATTTGAATGCTATTTTTTACTGGAACAAAACTTAATTAAATTTAAAAATCAGTATATGTGATGTCATAAATCTTTTTTTGACTTTGAATACATTTTAAATCTGGTTGAAGAAATTTGTATTATAAATGCTGGTTGGAAAAAGTCACATCTAGGGAAAAGTTTGAGTGTCAAGTCAATGTATCAGAAACTGTTAAACCAATGAAAACCAGCACTTTAAAAAGGAATGCAAGACAAATTTAAAATTTGATATTAAAGCTTCTTGCCTTCCCTATTCAACAGTTGTACTAATGTGTGAAAATACGAATTGTTATGTTTTTAGGAAGTAAATTAAAAATGAAAAAAAAATAAATAATATCTTGAATTAAGACTCTTGGTGGTAATTATGGTTTGTAATTTAATTTCAGGTTGACTTTTACCCCATTTAATGTGTGGTGTTGAATATTCATATACGTGTGTGTGTGTATATTCAAAGTATTATTTGGATAGGTTGTCCTTGCACTGCAAAAACTTATAGGAACATATGGCTTTCCTTTTAAAACTTTTTGCGTAAAACTCCTTTTACACCAATAGTTTGATGACTAAATCCAGTGCCCTGTGATACTTATATACAAATTAGAAGGAAATGGTCATGTCGTAGACCTTAAAATATCAGAACAACAACAAAAAATAAACTTTTAATTCTTTAACACTACCTCTAAGTACCTTACAGAAATAAGCAGTCTTGACAGTAGCTTGCTACTTGGTTTTCTGCAACAGTTTTTCATCTGTGATATCTCTTTATTCAGAACACTCCACTAGCATTTTTTTGCTTGTTTTCAAAGAAAGGCTTGGTGTAGGTTTTCGTTTTGTGTCTTTTTAGGGGGGTTATTTTTAATGACTTTTAGAACTTAGTAAACTAAAAAGCTGTCTGTTAAAAATAATTTTATAAAGGATGCTCTAGAAAACAACGTCTGTCTTTGCACACATCCACCTGTGATTTTTTTTGTTAATCTGTAGGTAGCATATTACAGATAGTTTTACATTTTGAAATTATTTTGCATTTAATACACTGTTTTTAATCAGCTTCTTGGTGGAAAATATTAATATAAGGAAACTTTAAAAGCATTCTAGAGAAAAAATGTCTGTTTTTCTCCTAAATATTACATTTTACTTAAAATGCAATATACTGTGTTGTAGTGCACAAAGATGCACATATATCTTGTAAAATTAGTCCCTCTATGTTAAAAAATTATAACTTACTATGTGAGCAGCTTTGCTTTGCTTAGCAGCTTCTATGAGCATGCTCCTTGGAGCATTTTTGTTTATACTTTGATGATGTTAAAAGGATCAGCTTTTTGAAAATAGTCCTTGCAGACTTTTAAGCTCTTTTGCTTATTGAATTTGCTTTGTTTATTTGAAATTAATTAAAGTTTTAACATAAGACTTTCCCTCTGATGTTTTCATGTGTAAGGCAGCTGTTCTTGTTAACTGTATACACTGATTATTTTGATGTTCTCCTCCCTGGGTTGTTCATGGTAGTTAGTAAGGCTTTTCTTCAATCTAAAACTATAGAAATAACTATTAGGAAAAATAAACTGGTTAATTGAGCAGGGAGTACACCATTCCTTGGATTTTTTTTTTTCCTTCCAGCTGACTTAACTACTTCAATGGTAGCGAGAACCATTTATTAAGGAATCCCTTTTTTTCATTATGAGAAAAAGTCATTTTTTCCTTTTGCACTATTTAGCAAGTTAATGTGGGTCATTCATAGTTGAGAGAGTGACACAGGTTTGTTTCACTTCCATACCCTACGGTTTACATACAGTGTAGCTTGAAAATATGCAGGTTATTATCTTTATTATATTTTCATATACTGGAGTTTTGAACAGTTGATCTGCTTTTTGTGTACTGAAGTGTGAAATCCCATTGTGGAAAAATGTGATTAGGATATCCTTTTTCTAGTTTTCAGAACAAAATTCCACATGCAAGCTTGTGTCTTTTTTGTGCAAATTTTGTAACACCTAGAGGCATTTTTGGAGTGGAAAAATACTTTCTGATGGAAAAAGTGTTCTGTTTTATGACTTCTAGCTGTGTAATATTTAGAAGCAGATCAGTAGTTTCTGTAGAATGTGAAAGCAGAGGTTAAAAGTTAAATTCCCATTTTCCTGTTCAGTCCTAGCACTATTTCATAAGGACACACTTTCAGAGATCTGCCGCAGAGATCCTGCTCTGTTAATATTCAGCTTCCTTATACAATATGCTGCGAGTTTCCTTTTTTCCTATCAGGTTCTACAACCTTTTCATTAAACAAAAAACAATGTTGACATTAGTTTCTTAAATTAGTGGAAAGCTAAGCATTGGCCAGGTGAAGGGACAACTTTGTAAATACAAGTCAATGAATATTGGAGTTCTATTAGTCCAGAATTTTTGTAGGATTACATGAATGTTCTTTGTCTTCAATTTATTTCAGATTTGGGATGCTTTGTTTTCAGAGTACTATAGTTAGAGAATTTTCAAATTTCGTGGGCAAAAGCCTTTTTCTGTCCTTTTTGACTATAATTTGCTTCATAGGTCCATAATACTCAGACTGAGTGGTTCCTGCGTGTATGTTAGGTTTTTCACTCTTCATGTGTTTCTGGTTAATTCGTATCAAGTGTGTAGCTCGTCGTGCTTCCTGAACTCACCACAGGAGGTCAGGCTTGGGAAATAAAACGTCTCTATGTATTGGTGGCTTCTTGCAGCTCTCCGTCCTTGGATTGTTTGGAGTCTGTCCTTATTTATTTATTTATTTATTTATTTTAACATGAATTGTTAATGACAAAGGTATATGAGGATACGGAAAGAAAAAGGTGGTCATATATAGGTTTTTCCAGATCAGCTGCATTTTCCTTACTCCGCTGTTTTACTGAATCTGGTCTTGCTTGCCTGTTCTCTTGTTTCTCTTTTACACAGCATTACCCAGCATAGTCCCTGAGGTAGGGCTGTCTGTGTCTCCTCAAGCAGCCTGTGTTTCCAAGAAATGCGTTCTCCTGGGGTTGTTGGGATCTTCCCTGGTGGCCTGAGGCGTCCCCTAGCTGTGTGTTGCACACAAGCTGCACAACGGTTCCTGGTATCTGGGCACAGTTTATTTCCTCCAGATTATCCAGGCAGGCGCTAAACCAGGTACATTTGCAGTTTGTTCTGGTACCTGTGGGCAGTAGCTGTTTCTTGTAAGTAATAAGTTCTTATAAATAATAAATTGGAAAGCAAGTTCTGAGACTGAGCCAGATTTCAATAATACTGGTATGATACAACTGCTTTTTCCAACTTTTTCCCCTTGTTTCTGGGATCAGTTCTCTCTTTCCAACTGTCTGGGTTGTTGATAGTCAAACTGTTATTTATAGCAGCATAGATCTTGTTCTGTTGAGGTATGCAGAAAAATAAAAAGGCTTTTCCTTTAGCTGAGTAAGTCAGAAGACATGACTGCATGTGGTAAAAGCATTGTTTCACCTCAGTATTTTTTCTGTGCTTTAACTGAGCTTTGCTATAGAAAAATATCTGTAGGATTATGCCAGAATTAAACTGTTGTGCATGCAGTCTCTAATAAAATAGTCGTGCTATTCTTCAATTAGATTTATTTTTGTTTAGGTGGGTAGGATTAAGCATACAATGCAGAAACTTGCTATATGTAGCTGTCAGGGATCCAGGAATGCAAAGACATTTGCTTGTCACTAGGTGTCCTCTAGGTGGCAGGAAACGATTGGGTCTAACCGTGCCAAGGCTGTGTTAACTTCTGAGTTTCTGTGTGGACATTGGGGGCTTTCTCAGTTCCTACATAAAACTGCGTTAGGTGTCAACAGCTAAATCATGGGTATCATCTGTGGATACAGTGAAGGAAGCACGGGAGGGAGGAAAATTCCCTTCTGTGGGTGGGAAGCTTGGTGTAGGTTTTGGCTATTATAGAACTTTTTACATTCTTTTGCTTTAAAGCATCTTTCTCATTTGCAGGCAGAATTATTATGTTCCGAACCTCTTATCGTTGTTTCAGTACTTAAAATTTTTTGAGTAGCCACCGGTCTTTTGGGGTTAAATGGTTTAAAAGGCCTTGGCTTGTCAGGAAAAATCCTGAACTAGAGTTCTTTTGAAAAATTTCAGAAAACATTTTCTAAATGTGGTGCAGCTAAAATCAATAATTAAGAAAAATTTGGGAGGTGGCTAGGAATGAATGATCAAAACCTGTGACTGTTTAAACAAAAAAATATGGCCATTTTCTTTCCCTTCCCCTCTCCTCCCAAAACATCACTTCCTTTATTTTTCAAGATTGTATTTTGTAAGAAGATTTTGAATCATTTTGTTGTTTACTGTTTTCATATCTGCCTTTTTTCAAATCTATTTTTTGGTATTTTCATATTTTATGGATGAGAAAACTAAAGCGGGGGTTAGTTTGATCAGAGTCAAAAAGGATGTTGGCATCAGTTTGGTTTGGTAATTTGACAAGTTTTATAATAGGACTCAAACTCCAGTAGCTAGTAAAAGTTAGAGTGAATTTTAAAGAAATGGCATAACTAGACATTTGGTATGGATTTCAACAATAAGTACAGGCTGAAGAAAACCCAAAGAAAAATAACTATTTAAAGCAAAAAAGTGTATATATTTTTCTGACCTGTAATAGAAACTAATACAGATATAGGTTCTCCTCTGTTCAGTGAATGTTAAACATAAGGAATTTGGATCCTGATGAGGCCCCTCTGTTCTTAGGCCCATCAACTGCTTTTCCAGTCAAATAGTTGCTATTGGACTTGGACCCATTAATGCTGACTCTCAAAATATTTTCCCTTTGCTTTCTCAGGAAGTTGCAAGACAGCATCTACTTCATGGAATGAGGTGTGTGTTGTGGGATGTTTTGTTTAAAGTACAAAATGTAATATACTCCTGTTCTGCAGGAAAATTAGGAAGTAATTACTGTAGAATTGAATCCAATTGTCTCTGAGAATAAACACACTGCAGGAAATGTTTTGGGACTTAGGGTATATATACAACCATCAGTACTCATTGTTTTTACAGTACTATGTAATTAGAAGTAAAGGAACGCAGAGTTGCACTGGATGCACTTGCAAGCATTGATTTTCTTCCAAGTGTTTAAGAAGTTCCTCGTACTTTCTGTTATTTTTTTTGTTTTACTTTTCAGTTGCAATAAGAGGGATCTTACACAAACATAAACTGTGTATATCTGTATAATAAATAGTTAAATATGGTACCTTCTTACTTCAGCTGTTGGTCAAGTTGCCTAGTGTATTTCATAAAGATTTTATCTGATAGTTTCCATATCATTTCTGGGAACCTTTGTAAGAAAAAGGCTGACTATAATGAGTTGAAATAAGGAGGGGGGAAAAACAGCTTTCATTTGCATGTCAGACAATTTTTGTCTTATGTGAATCTGTCTGCTTTTCACTGTGTGCTTAATTTAGAAGCTTCTTTGGGAATAAAAGTATCTTGAGTTTTTTAATTGTTCTGCACAAGTAATAGATGAGGAACCCAGGTGTGAGCTTTACATTCTGGTCTCTTTCTTTTCTGTTGTTGTTCTATCGACTTCTTGTCAAATGGGATTTCTCGGCACTGAATGCAAACTCTGAGATTCCTGGGCAGAGACTATATTGGTTTTTTTTGTAGTGACAGAGTAATAAAACATGGCATAGAGCCATGCTTTGTTTTCACTCTGCCAGCATTCCTGGCTTTAGTCAGAGATCCACAGACTCTTCCCATCAGTTATGAGATATTTTTAGAGATTTAATTTAAAAGTTACCCAATTCTCATACAGTCCAAGAAGTAAAATCTAGTCGTCAAACCTATGAGTATATGTACTAATGTATATGTACTAATGAATGCAAAGTTATGAAAAAATGACTTACAAGATTCATAAATAACTGATAGTTTATGAGAGAGATGTTGGGTGGCTTTATTTTTTAAAAACATAACATACAATCAGAATTTTAATTTTGCTAAAATTGGACTGAAATACCATTAGAACTATAAGAAAACAGCCTTAATTCAGGCTAGCAAATGTATTTTGTTCCAAAAGAAATGAGCAATAAGGCCTTTGAAGAGGGCATTACCTGAAAGTAATTGGCTGCATCTCTGAGTTAAATGTTCCAAGGAAAAGAAGGATACTTTGAGCTGTCAAGGTCAATTATCACTTTATTGTGTCCTTTTCAGGTAGTACTGACTTTCTGAACACAAGAGAGCTTTTGGAAGTAGAATGACACTTTTCTTTTTTTAAAATCCTATTTACTTCTTAAAAATAAAAACTTTAAAGATTTTTTTGTTGGAGAAACATAGAAATGATATTGTGTTCCTATATATGCCCTTCACTTCCAACTAGTATTTAAACATCTATCATCCCATATGAGTGGGTTGTGAACTTACTGTAAGCTTTTGTTTTTAATGTTGGCTATAAAATGTCTTTGTGCAGGGGACTGGCTAGTTAAATGTTCACTGTGTACAACTTTTGTAGCTAGGCATCCATGTAAGCCTTATTTTTATCTCAGTTGGAATTCTAATGAAGTAGAATCTAATTAAACATGTCTGGGTCAGATCATACAGTGCAGGACCAAATAGGAACTTGGTAAAACCCAGTCCGCAGGTTCAGAAGTCACTAGAATGCCGGGGAGCTGACAGACATCTCTCTGGCTTCATATCCGAGGTCAGGTGATGAGTCACAGATACAGTGAGCTGCCATAAAATATGAACCTGCGCCTTTTGCAAGAAAATCAGGATCTGGATGGGCTTTCACCTGAATAAACATCCTCACACCCTTTTTGGAGCTATTTTGGCTTGATAGTAATCAAACTACTCCCCAGTGATGAAGCACAGGTCATGGCACTTGAGATCTTTTTTCCCTCCTCTCCAATATTTTGTATAAATTGTACCTTTTCCATTGCTTTAGCTACTGTTTGTTTAGTTCATAAACTTCTGTTGAGAATAGATTTTTTTCTGTAACACTTTAAGTTTAATCTGTTTATCCATGGCTTTTCTCTCAAGGATAACAATTCCTGCATAGTGATAACAGTAAATTATTCATCTAAGTCAAATTTGAAATTAGCATCCCATTTCCTTTAAAATTGATAGCCTGTTTACTTTTTACTGCAGCCCTGTTGCTGCCTTTAAATATGCTCATAGTGGTGTTTCCAGTCTTGTTCAGACTGTTTATACTCTGCTTCTCTTATTTAGTGTAACACTGGTCAAGCTCAGCAGAGGTTCTGCATGTTTTGCAAGAAATCTATGGCAGGTTTCTCAGGCAGCTTTCAAGCATAAAGTTGGAAACACACTGGAGCTCCTAAGCTACCATAAAAGCTATGGATTTTTAAAATCAGGAGCTGATGATTGTGCCTTGTGAGCTGTATAGAAGGGTGTTTAGCAGGTGTCCTCATGATGGAGGTAGCTGTGTGAATGGAGAGAGGTTTGTCATTTTGTGGGGTGGCTAAAGAGGCGACTTGCAGAGTTCCTGAGCTCTTGTAACTGGCTTAGCCTGTGGACCTCGTGGTCTTGGCTTCGTTGCCTCTGCCTTTCCTCCCTGAAATGAAAAACTGGAAAACACAAACTGATACAGGCTATTAGGATTGGAAGAATCAAGCAATTTGGCCTGACCTCTGCAAGAACCGTCAATATGAAACTCTCCCAGCTCTGGGCCCTTGCCCTTGGTTGCAGCCCAGGCTGCTCGTGGCATTTCAAATGGCAACAGAGTCCGGACCAACAGACCTGAAGCAATAAGCAAACCTCAACTTTGATTTGTGTTGTCGGGCTGTCATTATAAACTATTCCATCTGCTGTATAACACTTTTTTGTACAGTTCTCCTGTTAGATGGTCAGTAGCAGTATTGCACAAATTAAAGGTAGCATATAGACCATTGTACTGATGTGTTTATATAAACATTGTAAATTAAAGTGATACTCAGAAAAATTATATCGCTGCTTTGCCATAAAGCAAAACTACAGTGGAGTTTTGTTTTTACTTTGAAGTCTGCATTCAGATGGCTAAAGGTTAACTAGTGTACGCCAGCCGGGCCAAGTAATTTTCAGGATTACAATGCAAGGTGAGATTGGCGAATTATTTTCTAGCATGTCACATTGGAGATTTTATCTGTGTTTTGTCCTGCTCTAAGAAATTGCTGTTGCTAGCAATGAAGAATAGCTATTAAGGTAGTAGAAATTAAAGAAATATTAAATTTTCCTTTTTCTTTCTATTCCCCCTGGGCTAACACGTACATTTTCCACAGCAAGAAAATATATTAAAGAGTAATACTTTTTTAGAAATGTAAACAGTTTCTTGATCACTTCTAAAGAGTTGGATAATTAGGAAAGGATTTACCATAAAGTCTGAATTTAAAATTCTCTGGTTAGAAAAGGTATCTGTAGAGATGCTGACATGGTCTGCAAATGTCACTGCACCTCTCTGCCCGTTTCCTGATTAGAAAAGCAGGGAATGATGACATTAGAAACTGCTGGGAGAACTAAGCCTGACAAGAGTAGTGGAACAGGGGGTTGCCTCAAGACATATTGCTCCTTCTCCTCCTTCTATCTCAAATCTCCTGCTATCTAGTGCATGTTGCCACTGTGAGCTGAGTTTATTTACTGCACTGATAACTTCACTAACTTGCAGAATCAGGACAGAAAGCAAAACTGAGACTATGGCATCAGTGACTCTGTGCCTGAGCAACTATTTGTGTTGGATTTAACCAAAGCACTTCTTTTAATCTGAACTAAGGTAGGATTCTTTTTTTTTCCTAGTAAAATATACAAGTTTCAAAATACAAGTACTATTTCTGAAAAGTTTACATGAGAAAATATCTGACAAGCTTTACTTTCCACCCAAATTATCTATGGTGGTGAAAGCCAGAAATAATTGCCAAATAGTTGAATAATTCTAGTTGCTTTACAATTACATTTTTGTAATTTTAGTTGCTATCTTAAATCTTGTCTCATTCTACGGCTCATATATGCCTTTAGGAAATCTCTCTCTTTTTTTTTTTTTTTTTTTTATAACCCAAGAAGTCCAATATTTCCCAGTAGCACTGAAATGCTGGGTAATGTAAGCATTATAGAAATGTGCAGAATTTTTTAACAAACAAATAAGAAATTGCCACATTTCAAAGAGGAGCTTGTTGCATAGTTGTTCTAGGAAGGTGGCCGAGATGCCCTGGAAACCCTGCACAAATGTAAGCGATTACAGCAGCCGGACAACACTGGAAATTGCAGGACATGTCTGATGAATCCGCAATGCGCGGGAGCTCTGCTCTCACGGGCTGAGGAGGAGGCCTGCGCTCTGGGTCCTGTAGGCTGATGGAGATCCCAGGCTGCTCTCTGTTTGTTACTTCCATTTGCTTTGGACCAGCAGTTCCTGTGACTGTGACCCTTCCCAACAGCTCCTACCTTAAGATCACACTAGCAATAGAAAGGGAAAAGGTGAGTTCTACCCGTGGTGTGCCATGGTCCCAGAACGAGTGTACTGTGTGCCCGCCCCTCTGCAGAAGCAAAAGGGGCTAGGAATTAGCCTGCAGATCTACCCACGCACTCCAGAATCACGAAACTATTAACAGTAAAGGGTAGTTGCTGAATTTGCTACTGGAGAGCAAGCTGACTCAACTAATTGCTCAGTCTGCAGTGGGAGTGTTTGCGGAAAAGAATCATTGCTTCACACATTCAGTCTTCCGCAGGCAGGGATTGCTTTCCTTTGCTCTGAACTGATGCTGTTACCCTCTAGGACCATTCCTGATAATGAAACTTAGTCACCATTTCAGTGGGCAGTAAATAGGCTTTTAATTTTCTTCTATTCATTTATGAAGAAATTAATACTTTGATTATTCTCTGTCCTGCTATTAGTGTTTAAGGATGTAATGAAAGTCAAATCTCAACCAGAAAGCTAGCAACTTTTTTTTTTCTCTCTCTATTTCTTCCTTTGTCTTTGTAGGAGCACATTTGTTTCATTGCAAAGCACACTGCTAGGTATGGAGGAGAGGATACCTATTCCTTCCCTTCACTGTCATGGTGCTTGAATGTGTCTGGAAGCAATGAAAAGTCTGAGCCCCCTCCTGTATCCAGTAGCCTGTGATTTGGTATCTGAAGTAAGAACCAGGTGCCCGTCTCCCTCTCACAGCTAGAACAGGATGTGACACTTAAAATCATACAATGCTTAAGGTTGGAAGGGACCTCTCAAGGTCATCTAGTCCAACCCCCCTGCACACGCAGGGTCACCTAAAGCACGTGGCACAGGACTGCGTCCAAGCGGGTTTTGAAGATCTCCAGAGAAGGAGACTCCACAACCTCTCTGGGCAGCCTGTTCCAGTTCTCTGTCACCCTCACTGTCAATAAATTTTTCCTTAAGGTCCTGTGAAACTTTTGATGCTTCGGTTTGTGGCCGTTTCCTCTAGTTCTGTTGGTGGCCACCAGTGAAAAGAGGCCAGCACCATCCTCCTCACTGCCTCCCTTGAGGTACTTATATGCACTGATTAGATCCCTTCTCAGCCTTCTCTTCTCCAGGCTGAACAGGCCCAGCTCCCTCAGCCTCTCCTCATAGGGCAGATGTTCCAGGCCCCTGATCATCCTT
>NW_010576825.1:274423-312181 GCF_000705375.1 Tinamus guttatus | reverse complement strand
CTTAATGCACCCCAGAATCCAAAATACTTGTATCAGGAACCTCCCTGGTCTTTGTGTGTTAGACTTGATCCTGGTCCTCAGAAGTCCAGGATGCTCTTTAGCAAAACGCTTCTCTCCATGCAAGTGTCGGATAGCAATACAGAATGGATGAGAGCCTCGAATGCAAGGCTAGTGCCATGAAAAGTTATGTTGGTTTGTTTCTTTTCTAGTGAGTGTATGTAAGTACTGGTAAGAAATCTATTTTACTTAGTAAGCTGTTGTAAAGTTTCAACTAACATGACACTACAATTACTTTTTCTTCATGTTGGTGAGGGGAAAAAGAAAGTTCTGAATGTCATGCTGCTGCTCTAACTGTTTGCATCTTGAGCTTATGCTCTGTGTATTTCTCCAAAAATGACATTAGCTGTATGTTTTGAAAAGGATAAACATGAGGTGACTTAAAACCAAGAATTGTAATGCGTCTTCCCAGGTTTCAGCTCTCCTCTGCTGCCCCAGCAGTAATTTTAACCAGTTACTATTGCACTGGATCATTCCAGGACATCCCAGGAAGGCACAAGGAACTGAAGGAATAGTTAAACACCCATGGTAAACTCCATGGTTTTAAACTCCAATCTCTCTAAAAAAGTAATGAGAAAAGTCAAATCCTAAGAACCTCTCTGAAAATGGAGAAGAAAGGAAGAAAGAAAGAAGGAAGAACATCTTGTTAACTGTATTAACACCTAATGCTAATGTGTATCATCTGGATGACAAAAAAAAAAGTCAACAAAAATTAGCTGGAGCTGATATATTCTTCCATTGCACAGATCCAATTAGACTAATACTCTTGTTTAATTATACGAGTGTTACTGAACACTAAGAAAAGAATTATACTTCTCGGGCGTGGAGGTACTCAGGAAACATTTAGCAGCAGATGGTCTCTGCAGTTCTTTGACTTACACCCTATTATTTCTCAAAGGTAATAAATTACTGGAAAAGTAACTTGTGTTTGGTATGTTACAGGCCTGACTCACCTCTCATGATTGCGTGGATATGTCTCATTTGAAAAAAAAATGTAGTCAGTCTTCTCATTATATAAAATATATAGAGAGAAAATAAATTGTCTCCTGATATCTAAGTAGATCATGTATTTCCTAAAATAAAGACAGACTGGCTCAGTTCTAGCCCTGCTAAATAGCATATAACAGGAGGGATCAGATGACATGTATTGTAAGAACTAAAGACTAGATCCCATCGTGTTGAACATGTGTTTATCAGAGCATCCAGGATTTTCTTTTCCCATTCAGATGGAAAACAATATATTTTACCTTAGAGGTACCACATTTTTCTTATATGGGGATTGATTAGTCCAGGGTAGTTCAGAAGCCACCTTTGAACAAAATGCACTTTTAGTGTGTAGGAGGCAGCAGACCCCTGCTCAGCTACTGTGACTGTTGCGCTGCAGCCTGCCCAGCACTGGCTCTTGTCAGTGTGACCAGCCTAGTGGTCAGGGCACTCCATCCCCAGCATGGCTAGAGGTGGAAATTTTATTTTTAATAGCCATGGACCACATTTATGATTAGTTTTTGTCTGTTTTGCCTAAGAGAAATCACTAGGGAGCTCTTCCAGCATATTATGCTGGAAGCATATGGCACTGCTGAAACGTACTGCAAAGGGATCAGTGGGAAAAGTGGTGTTTGTGTGAAGACTGGGCAGGAGGTATTCCTGAGAGTGTGTAGAAGAATAAAAGCCTCAATCCTCCCAAGGAAATTTATTACTTTACACAAAATGGAGGAATTCCTTTCCTCAGGTAATGGTTGCATGCTATCTAAAAGCCAGAGCGCAGTATTTGTGCTGTTTTATCTATTATTCAGCCCCCACTTTTAAAGGTAACAGACCAGGTATGGGATGGCATCACACTTCTATAAAACAGGAAGCATCAAGTCCGGATGTCCTGTATCAAGTATAACCTTTAGAAGAGCCAACATTTTACCTCTGATTCCTCCTTGGGTTTCTGCAAGAACCAGCAGCTAAATGACTCATCATCATCATCAAAACAAAAGCCTCATAGTGTGGCTGAGATTCATCTCTTATAAATCTAGATGTCTAAATACAGATATCTGTGGTTAAGCCAGTTACATGGCACTCCTTTTGTAATCGGCTGAAAGAAATAGCGTGTGATTCATTAGACCTGTTTTCAATGTCAGCATTAGGGTGACGTGATTAGTGCTCTGCCCTCTGACTGGATCGACCAGCTGCCGCTTTAGTATAAAGGGAATCTTGGGTGACTGGCTGAGGGGAAGACTTCTGTACTGAATCATATTAATCCTATCCTGTACCATCATATGTTTTTAATCAATATCCCATTGTAAGGGATGTATACCTTTCCTGTTTTGATGCTTTTGCTTTAGTTTATCAAGAGGTACTCTTAAAAAGATACACTTTACTATATATACATACAATTTATGTATGTATAGTATATATGTTTGTAGATTTTTTTTCAGATCATCATTTGACAATATTTAATATTTTAAAATTGTTCTACTCTCGTAAAGCACGGATTAATAATATTTCCCTAAGGCAGGTGTGGGTTTCATGGACATTGCAAAGCATTCAAAATGTATTGATACATACCATAGAAAATTTGACAAAATGAGTGAATACACCAAAAGCTCATCATTTAAAATTCTGCAATGTAAAATCAATATATGGAGTGTTTCTGTGTATCTGATTTACAAGTATAGATTTTATTCAGAGAGAGAACTCCCTAATAAATATTCTCCCAGCAGTGCAAAATATTGGCACTAAACTAGAAAACTTGATAACTATTTTGTGAATCTGCATTGGTGCGGAGTTGTGTTCTTATTCCGAAAAAGAAAAAGAAAAATAATTGAAAGTGAATTTCTCTTTTTTTCCTGCCTTTGGCATCATAAATACTGCAGGCACTTTGTTAGGTGGTTGTCATTTCAGAACAGCTTTGCAAATAGTCTTTTCATTATCTTAGCAAATATCTTTTTTCATTTTCTTTGAAATTTTATTATATGCTAGCAATAATGATTAAATCATCTAGTCACTAGTTCTACACATAACCCCTCTAGCTTATCTGCTTGTCTTCAGTAAAATGTAGAAATGGATGTAATCTGTTGCTCCAAATATATTTTTCTTCCTCTTCTCTTCCTTTCTTCCCTTGAAGGAGATTCTAATTGAAGTTTATACCTCACCAGCTCAATTAAAAGTCTTTTAAAAGTTCCCAGAGCAAAATCGGCAAACAATCTCTTTGATAAGATGCAAGTAATAGAAGATGCGTGTTTTTGACCAAACTTTGTAGACTTTGTCTTAATACAAGAAAAAGGCAATGTTTAAAAATAGGGAAGAAAGAATCTCTCCTGATGTATTTCTTGGAAACTAGACTAGAAAGCTGATAAATCTGCCCTTGCAAAACTTCAATGAAAAATATAAAATCTGAAAATTAGAATAAAAGATCTGAACTTCAACTAGCACAAATCACCAGTGCATAATCAGCATGGTTTCAGATACATTGGTCCAGCCCGCTATTTTTGTAAAGGAGAATGTAGTTTTGCTATGATAAACTTCCATTTTGCATCCATATCTAAAGCAGAATCAAGGCCTTAATATTACCCATGCCTACTAGCATGTGGCTCATTAAACTTCTGAAGAGCACGAGGGTGATTGATAGAAGTCTTTTAGCACATGGTGCCTGTGCCAAAGGGACTGTCCCACTTGTCAGGGAGTCCAGGTGCTGCTCTGAGGATAGAGGACTTGGTGCTTACTGCACCTTTTGGATAAATACGAGTCAAAGGCCAGGATCAGACGTGCCTGAACAAAATAATGCATGATCTCTTCTGTGACTGTTACATTGTAATTGGCTGAAGTTTTCATTTCTCTGCCGTGCTTTTACTGTATCTTACGTGTAAATAACTCCTCTGTGTTTTAGATAGTTGTAGCAGAAAAAGCAAGTTAGTCATTTTTTTTCTTGCTTTCTGGAACTATAATTAGCTCAGTGGATCCTTTTAGAGGAAGTAATACATTTCATAGTCTGATTGATGAACATTTTAATAATTCTTTTGAGGTCTCTACATTTTCACTTTATATGAAGTGCAGTCAATTTTTATTTCACGTAGTCATACTTAATCTTTCTGCTATCCAAAATTGTTTCACTTTGAGAAATGGGCATGTCAGTCTTCATCATGCCATTGTGCTGTTAGCTCATCTCTTGTGCTCATGATCATCATAACTTTTTTTTATTTTTTAAATGATCTTCTTTTTATGCTTTTTTATCAGACATGAAACTATTTGGCTCCTTTTATCTTGAATTTAATCACTGTATGGAAAAGTTGGCAAATCACGATAGCTCAATTTGATATTTGATGATGTTGCATTTTAGAAGACTGAACAACTGGAGGCATGGTTGTTGTTATCTAGAGAAAAGTGCTCATATAAAAGCAGGAGCTGTTACCTACATAGAGCAATGCCTGCACTTTGGAAATGTATTTAGAAATGTGAGACAACCCTGTTAAAAGATAGAAGAAAACTGAATGATATTATCTTATTATTACACTTGTCCTATTATTTACTGCTCTTCAAGTTTATTTCTTACAAGATATATTAAATATTTCCTTTTTTAAGCCTTATTTCTTGCAGAAACAAGGCTATTATGTTCACATTGCCAGCTTGGCGTGATTGCCAAAACATCCAGTGTCGTTTTCAATACTGTAATACTTCCTGTTTGGCATGTAGCTTGCAGTCCAAAAGAGAATAGAGCCCAAAAAGGTCCTGGAGCACATTTACTCGTCTCGTGTATCTTGGATCCTCTCAGTGTAAAAATGGCTCTAGGCACCTATAGAAGCAATTGTTCCTTTTTGGACAGCTTGGCAGAGGGATGGAAGCCTTATAGACATCAAATTTCTGTGACCTCTGGGTAAACCATCATTTAGGTAGAGGAGAGGAACCCAGAATTTCCCCTCGCTGTGGGAAGAGCAGTCACAACTTAGGCCATTTGCCCCTGCGAGGGGCAGCTTCTGGTCAGCAGGTCAGGAGGGCCGGGCAGCGCTTGTGCTGCCGGATGGTCTCAGTTCCCACCCACACGGGTGGGCCATGGAAATGCGGGCAGGAGCTGAGCCAGGCCGGGAGCAGAAGAGCTGCAAGGTTTTAAATTGTGGCATTCTGCTGAATCCAGGGGAAGAGCAGAACAGCTCAGGAAATCCTACTGAATTCAGAGACTGTGTTTTGTCTCAAGATGAATAGGGCTATTCTTTAAAAACCCTTCCTTGAGCTACATGTTTGGAGTTGGTTTCCTGCATTTAGATTTTTCTTTCACTTTAAATGATGTACAAGAGGTTGACTGCAACATGCAGGATATGCCCAAATGTGGTCTGAAATTTCAATTTGATTTCATCCATAGACATTTTTCTTTTTCATACATTTTCTTTTTACGTATGCAGTTCTCATTTGTTTTTCTTTCATTTTCTTTTAATGATTTTTCTCTATTATGTTTGCATGAGCTATTGCTCTTCCAGAATGGAACACCTAAATCTATTTGCCATAATTCATACAATAGTTTGAAGCACTGAAGCGTTATTCTGTCAGCTAGCAGTTGTCTCTGTTATAATCTGTCCTCTGCTTTGTGTCTGATTTCATTTTCTATTAAGCAGCTTCTTGTGAGAGACTGAAGCACCTCGTGGTCTTAAATTTCAGAAAACATACAACATCCCCTATGGATATCATTGATTTAGTATTCTTGCTTATATTTATTGTCTTACTGTTAAAAAATGCATAGCGAAACTTTGTACCTACTCTTTATAAGTCAAATACTTCCTGTGAATTTCAAACAGTTCCTCTTTCTTGGGCCATTCTTACAGAGCCAAAAGGGTTGGGGATTGAAGAAACTGAACATTTATCCTGAAAACTATTTTAAACACATTCATTCACATCTTTGACCTCACTACAGACAATAGTAGAGATGTTGGTCTGAACAGCTTGCTGGTTACACACAAATGTTGGAAAAGTCATCTCTGAGATCACTTGTCTGGTCTTTCCTCAATTTGTTTGAAGAAAACTCGTTTAACTCAAGGATTTCTCTAGATTTTAAATTACGGAATGGCACTCTTTACTCTAGAAACTTTTTTTTTTTTTTTTTTTTTTTGAATTTAAGGGGAGATGGGCAGCATTCCAAATGTGTCAACATATTATTCCTTAAATAGTTTATATCTATCAATAAATACACACCGTATAATAGAAACGCTAGAAAACGTAAATGAATTCTGTAATGGCACTTGCATTGGAAAGGCCAGTACTGAAATTCTGGTTTGATTATTCAGCTGTGATTTTTACAACACTTGCAAAGGCAAAAGATTACGTGGCTCTTCATGTTTGAATTATTGTGGTCTGTACTGCTTGATTCGCTTTAAACCTAGAGTAGGCTTTTATAATTTTCAAAAAAAAAAAAAAAAAAAAAGAAGTGTTAGGCAAATATTTGGGTTATATCCCTAAAAAAAAATTCTTACATGGAATTATATTGTCATATGCAAAAGGACAGAAAGCTTTGAATTTTTGGCCTTGGTATGGCTGTTTTTATGTTTTAGCAATGAAGTTATTCAGGGAAAAGCTTTTTGCCATTTAGATAATGAGGCAGTAAACAATTTGTTTGCACTTCTTCCAGCAAGTAATTGTAACATTCTGTCATTAATCCTGATTAAATATTCCTCCATACGTCTGACATTGAATGAGAGCTTTCCATTATCACTCAGCAATTTTGGGCTATTATTTTTTCAGTAAAGACAAAGTCGAAAGTTTAAAGGGATTTTAATGGTTTTTTCTTTTATAGCAGATTTCTATATTGGTGTTTATAATTTGAAATTACAATATCATTTTATTTTAATAGCACCTTCCCATCTCCCAAATTCCATGCTATAAAAACATTTCCTGTAGAAAAAATATTACTCATGATAAAATAAGTGATAACTGTCTGTTGTCTGACAGCTTTTCTGCCTATGGGACTGTGGTGAAACATATAAGTGCCTGCAGGAACAACATCATCTCGGTGACCTTTATCCAATACAATGTTTACAAAAATGATAATAAGATATCTTTTATACAAGTTGTTATTCCTATGGTTGTGACCTGGGCTCTCAGTGAGTACAGGGCATGCTCGTAAGTGTCTAAGTAAACTTTGGCATAATCCTCATTTATGCCTTGTTTCTGTGCTCATCTAATTTTTCACAGAAAAAAAAAAAAGAGAGAAGGATAATTTGCAAATGCTTTAATTAAAGCCTGTGTTTTTTTTGCTGTACAGACATATGTCCTGATGTTCTGAACAGCATTACAGTAAATATTTGTTTCCAATACATTTGATTTGACAATATACCATCCAGATGAAAAACAGCTTGAAATGTTTTTCCTGACTTCAATATCACTCATTGTAACATGGCCTGAATTCAGATTTTTCATCTTCATTTATCACAGGAGGAGGTGTTCACTTTTTAAATGAGGAAGTACTTTCCTCCCTCCATTGTTTCTATATGCCTGCTTGACAAATAAGGATATTCTTCTGTAAGGTCTTTGATGTCAAACAAATGGGAGCATTTTCTACTTACTGGCTGCAATGCTGGCATATCGTTCACCTGCTTTTTAAAAGAGATGCATGAATATCACAAGTTGAAGCTCAGAAGTAATTCTATATCTGGGTTAGGCAAAGACTCTCACTTCCTTGAATTTACTTAAATTGCTCTTTATTCCTAAATTTGAAACCTTTGTTATTTCATAAGATATTTCAACAACAGATTACTGGGACTCCACCTTCATATAAAGAAGTAGCTCAAAAGACCAGAAAAGAAGCAGTTCCTGCAGTTTCTTGTCATTTTGAGAAAGTGCTAAAACAATGCATCTAGAATACAGAAATAGAAAAAGCCAACAAAATGAAAAGTTATTTAAAGAGTTATAAATGCAAGGATCATAATTTTGATAATCAGTTTAGGTAAAGTCTGTCAGTGTAAGAATTCAAAACATTATTGAATTTCCCAAATCAATTCAGTCAGCCCTTGGATGCATGGATCACATTTTCATCCCTCTTATTTAGTGGGTAGATATTCTATTTATATCTTTAATCTATGCTTTGACTTTTAAACTGTAATATCTAATGTATTGCCAAACTGAAACACAAATATTTACAAATCAACATGAATAGCTTGAGTATCATGAGATTTTAAAACAAGATATATTTAATAAGCAAGTTTCATTATTTTGACTTCAGTATTTTGATTGTGTTCAATATATTCTGTTTTGTCACCTATAGTGAAGGAACAGAAAAGTAAGTATCTATTTTTTCATTCTTTCAATGCAGACTGAAATTCACATATTCTCTCTAAAAGGAGAGACACATTGTAAATATTGCCACAGTTCTGACAAAATTTGAAAGCTGGGTGAAGCAAGAGTCGACTGTGTTTTTTCCACGCAAGTAGGTAAAGGAAAAAAAAAAAAAAGTCAAAATCAGCTTCTAGGCCCTTGATATTCTCTTATGTCTTATGAGGATGCTGGAGTTTCTGAAACTACTGTGCCTTTGGAAACTAGATGTTAGAAAACGGGTGACGGAGCAAAAGCTTTTTAATGATCTAGCCTCTTTTAAAGAAAATTATATATGTGTGTCACTCATGGTTTAATGGCTTATATGTAAAATTAGATTTATAAAATACCATTCCAACCTCAGAATATAATCACTAAAGAGTGACTTATGAAGTGCCTTGTGCCAAAGGCCTTTAGGCATTTCCTACCGTGGTGTGCACAGCAGTGGCTAGAATGTTACTTCTGAGAAATAAAAGCCAAGTTTTGACTTTTATGTATTTCATTCATTTAAGTATAAAGTTGGAATTGAAAAATGTTTTGCATAAAGTCACATTAATTTGATTAGGAACACCTCTTATTTTCTTTCTCTCTCTCTATTTTTTTCTGTAACTACATAACTATGCTAGCACAAAAAATATTTTGCTGCATTAAAAAGAATGCAGATTTTTTCAGATTTCAAGTGTGTGTAGTCATTTTACATGAACTTGTCTTGATCTTTAATGAGAACTGAAAGGAAAAAGAATATATTAAACAAAAAGAAAATACAGCCAACTTGGCAGAGTTCAGGTACTGAATCTCCATTCCCTTTCTTTCTAAGTAATGATTGATGTGGAATGGCCTGGACTCAGCAGGGCTGTTGAAGTTGGCCTACATCATTTTTCTCTGAAGAGAGCAATAGCTGGTTCACTATAGCCACAGGCTGCATAGTTCTCTGCAGTGAGTGTTCATGAAAGTATGTGGAAATCAGAAAGGATAGAGGTGGATATGGAATTCTTTTAGCATTAAGGGTATGTGGAAAAAGATAATCAGAGAAACTCATGAGAAATTTTCAAGTCAAGCTGACGGAGAACTTTCTATGCATTTATTTTAATCAATGTCCCCTTCTTTATTTTATTATTTTCTTTGGTCCTGCCTAAGACCAGATTTGTGGAATAAGACCAAAAATCCATCCAATGCAGTATCCTGTTTATGAAAATGAGTAGTAATAGATGCCTATGAAAGAAGACAAAAACTGAAAAAGCACAGAATTGTATTTCCCTCATTTGCTCTTCCAGTTTCCAACAACCTTCAGGTCTTTGAAAGCTATTGCACTCTCCCATTTAATGATCCAATGAAGCCATTTAAGTTTCCACGATTTAATACATGAAAAACAGATGTTGACCAGCAGCATGCTTGACGTGCTGGACCTCATTCTTACCTCTTGAAGGACGATGTCTACTATCCTCCCTTGTATGAAAGCTTGTATGAACTTCAAACCCCAAAGCAAGCTGGTAAAACTGAAGAAGGTCAAATTGCAGGAAGCTTTTGAATAACCAGGAGAAAGATGAGCTTATTGAAAAGAGAAACAGTGGACTTATAGGGAGGTCCTCTCTTATATGGGATATTCTGTACATTCATTTTTTGTTCTGGAAGAAAATAGGTCAATTTAGGAATTTCATTGCAATTTAAGAAAGGATTAGGATTTGTGAATTCTGGAGATAAGCAACTTTGCTCCCTCATGGGTCAAGCACTAGGATTATATTATTACGAGAAGCAGAAGTTTAGTATCAAAGTAATAATTACTCATGGGTATATATTAGCATATTAAAGACAATAATCCATATTTCATGTTTTCCTTCCTACCCAAGCTCTTTCTGCTTTCCTCCCCCCTCCACTGAGGATATGCCATATCTGTCTTCTCAGTTGACGTTGTTTTTTTTCTGCCATCTGTTCAAACAGAAAATTTTCTGCTATCAAACTTCTTCTAATCTAATTAGATATCTTATTCTGGACTGTGACCTTCTTTAAATTATAATAAACAGACTTTTTTTTTTAATTTTGGTCTCATTCTAAAACAGTTTTCCCAATTCTGCACTGGATTTTGTAGCTCTTTTTTTTTTTGATTGTTTTCCAACTTGTCATTGTCTATTTTAAAGCATTAGCAGAAATGGGATGCAGTCATGAGGGAAATTTTCATTAATGCTTCAGATAATACCATAAACTTATTTTTCTTTCTATTTTCCCCTATTTACAGTAGAGTGGGACCAGTATACAGCATAGCTGTAGGTGCTACCATATAATAACAAAATAAAAAAACAAACAAGGAAATCTGAAAAGATACATAAGAACATTTTGCATATGGTTACATAAATCTTCTTAATGAGAGCACATTAAAACTCAATGTTCTCAGAACAACTTAATGCCAGTTATTACATGGTTTTCAATAAGGAAATGTTCTCTGTATTTGATTTGTATAGAACTGCATATACAGTTGCTATTTATTAATGTTTGGTATTGCTTGAGAGCAGCACCAGCACATTCCTCTTTCTAAATTCCATGAAATTTCATTTCATAAGCTGAGATTTATTGCCATTTGTCTTTGAGAGTATTTTGCTATAAGATACACAGGGCTCACAGGGCTCCTGAAAAAGAATGAAAAAGACCCTAATTTTAGGGCTTGATGCAGAGGCTACTCTTTTCTAGAAGTGACCATCCTGTATTTAAAAAATGGAAAGCCATTTTTACAGTTTGAAACTTCAAGGAAAAAAAACTTCTTAACTTTCTTGTTTTGGTGGCAGGTGTCACAAAAGTTCCCTCATGGTGTCAGCTATCTAAAACAGCTGTATCTCTACCAAAACTCCTTACTTGTTTGGCTCATTCTTGTTAAATTTGGTGCTTATTGTAATGAATCTATAAAGCAAGATTTCTTTGCATATAAAGTGGTCAGGGAACTAGGACTCATAAAATGCTATCTTTCAGAACACATCATTATATAAAGTCATTAAAATTCATTAGTGATTATTATTGGCTTCAAGCTACGCAGCTTTAGCACAGGTTTTCTTTCTCTAAGTGGTCATGCAGCACATGAAGAGTGCTGAGTGAGTCTGGAGCACCGGTGGCATGTGAACAGGAGCAGTAGAAGTTTGTCTTCCTCCCTGAAGTGTCCGACCAATTCAGAAAGGGTGTTGGCAGCTACAGACTCTGATGGCTTAGAAAAGTAAAGGGAGGGGTCAGAAACATCCAACTAAAATTCACGGAAATATTTCATTTCTTATATTTTATCGTGCACCATTTATGACCTGTTTTATTACTTAGGAAGTAAGCATTTAGTAGCAAGACCAGTGAGAAGACAGTTTTAAGTAATTAAGTTGTTTGTCTTCTCTTTGCCTCAAATTATCCACCAAAATTTTGAGAAAATACTTACCATTACAGTATAGTGAAATTAAAAATGTTATAGAAAATCAGAGTTTAAAAAGATTTTGTGAAGTATTTGGACAATCAAGAAGTGCATAATAAATTAAGCTATTGAGATATTCCCCAGAACTATTTTCTGTTGTTTAGACTTTTAAAAATTCCAGCATATTTTAAGGAGGAATATCAGATACATTTAATTTGTTCTCTAGTAGAAACATAGCTATTATGATCTTCACAAAGGTTATCTAAACACTTGTGTAGATAGATAAGTACTTCTCATTAATACACATACCAGCCAATGTGCTGAACTCTACACTAGCAGATCTGAGAGTAGCTGACCTTTCTGCTGAGAGGTTGTAAAAATGCAGGTTTTTTTTTATTTCCTCAGAGTAGAGAGTTTACTCCAGAATGTAAGAGGAAAATTAGTTCCTTCTGTCAGCCCTGTGTACTTACGTTTTATTTTTCAGTGTCTTTGTTATACCCATTCTTACCTGTATTGCTTTCAGTGGGAAGTCTCCACTGGTTCCAGGCAAGAGTGATGGATCTGGTCACAGTTCAGCGAAGCAGCAACGAGACATCCCTTGAATGCAGATGAGAAGATGTGGAGAGGTAAAATGTCAGAGGAAGGCTTAAACAAATATAGAAGGGGAGAAAGCTATGAAGTACAGATACATACCAATTTACTCTGCAGAAAAATGCATATCCATCCTATTTTATCTTTTATGTGCCACCTTTTCCACAAAAGCTACATTGCAGAATATCTACACAGAAATCACACATCTGTCACTGCCTCATGACCCACGCTGGGGCTGTGAACATCAGCTGTTTAGTAGTGGAGCATGAAGTGTGTAACACATCTAATTGGTACAGGATGGGGAATTCAGTTATCGGGGCTGGAATTTAATGCTATTTTAATTTTCTTTCAGATAAGTTAGCAAATATCCTCTCTTTAGAAACAAGACTGTAGCATATAAAATGCAGAGGTGATAGATGACTTACATTACTGAAAATATTTTCGTGGTTATCTTTAATCTGATTTTATCAGAAAAAGTCATATTGAATTCCTCCAGCTATGCTGCTTATATTAGTTTTCCTGTACAATCTGATCTTGATGATTTTAAAACTCGGTAACATGAACTTTATTCTTTGAAAGTGATTTGCAAATATTCATTATTCTAATTTTAAATTACCCTGATTTTTTTCCAGAAATCTCTTGCCTAGCCTGAACACTGAATTTCCTGGGACAATTGAATTTAAGACCTGTTACTTATTTGACTTCTTGCTTGTTTTTTTTTTTTAGCTTTTTTTCCTCTTTCAGTAGCTTTGTAGCAATGTCATTTCAGACGAAATTAAGAGGTTTTTAAAATCCTTTGAGATGAATGAATGAATGCTCATTATCCTTTCTTATAATAATACATTGTTTATTAAAAGTCATTATTTAGCATAAAGCAAAGAATGTGCTGAGTTGATCATGCTGCCTGCAAATTCTTGACTGATTATTAGACAGTTTTATTCAAGTATTGGAAATCTGAGAAGCTTTAATCATATGACATTGTCCTTGTCTCTGCTATAAATGTCCCTCATGTATATTTAAGATCAGATTTCTAGAATAAAAGCGATGCTAAAATTGAAATGGGCTTTTTATGACTAACAGTTTTCAATGTATGTTTCAGTGGCAGCTCTTAAGGGCCAGGCCTGTATTTCTAAAATTGAGGAGGGTTGTGCATATCTAAAAAAGGATTTTGAATCACACATTCTTTCTATTCTTTGGTGAGTTATTGTAGAGAGTGAGTAGTAGTCTGATGTATTTGTGGTGACCTCTGACAGTAGAAAGCTACGCTATTTAAGACCAGCTATTTTTGGACATAACTATGAGCTGTAAGCCATCAGCATTGAAGATCATGGGTATTTGAAATACAGTTATATGAATTTAAAATGGTGGGAACAACTTTCTACTTAGAGTGAGCTGACCACAGCTGTAATGGAAATGAAAACTGATGACGACTTGGAGGGAAACCTAATTTTGAAGTTCTGCTTAGTGATATTGAAGAAAAAATGCTTTTTTTTTTTTCTTTCTGCTGTTTTATCTTGGGTTCATCTTCAACCAGCTATTAAACAGC
This sequence comes from Tinamus guttatus, assembly GCF_000705375.1. Next base: position 298,334 of record NW_010576825.1, on the reverse strand, counting down.
AATGCTTGGAAGGACTGGGGGTTGCTGTCACCCAGATTTACTATAAACTATAACCCATCTATTTACTATAGATGAGTTTTGCATGATTTCAATTGGATTTCATAGAAATAGGAGATGCAGGATTGGATAAGATCAAAACAAGCCGAGTCTACAATGAATAGTATCTCTCTGATTCTTCCATGTTAACAACCTATGTATATACTTTGAGTGGCCGTATTTCTTCTCTGTTACTGATTTTTCCAGGACTTTTGAGAACTATCAGTGTCTGTTCACACAGTCAGCTGTGGGGGCAGATGTGGCATTTAGGTGCCATACCAGATAGGCAGTGAGTGTTACATTTTACTAGTTTTTCATCTTCCTAATTCCTTGGAGTTATTTAGTACTATAATTTGATATTGATATGATCTGCTTATTTCAAGGGCTTCCACAATATAGCAGCTTCTTTAGAGCAGGTGACAATGCTGGTATGCTGGTTTTGTTTTCAATATCCATGTGTAGACCAGGGAAAAGCTATCTGGGCTTATCTCTGGAGAATTAAGGTGGCACCATATATTCTTTTTCCTTGCAGCTTCAGTTTTATTTTTGAAAGGTTGCAGAATTTTGTGTAACTATTAAGAGTATTCAGTCAATACTTAAATCCATACAATATATTAAAAAGTAATTTTAACGAATGCATTTTGGTTTATTCTCTATAAACCATTGCAAAATATATGGCAGAATTCAATGAATTGTTTTCTCTTATTCCAGTGAGTGGAATCTGTTAACTTTGTAGTTGTTGCTTGCTTTTTTTGTTGTTGTCGTTGTTGCTGCAAGTTAGGAATTTTGATTGTAATTACTTCTTAGAATTGTGTACATATGTGTAGACCTTTATGCTCTAGTTCTGAGAAAAGATACCCTTTTTTACATTTTCAGTCTGAGAAAATTACCAAATCTTGTTTCTGTAAGGGTATTTTATTCAGCTGGCAATACAATTCTCTGCCACCAGATGGAGTATTCACTCTGAACTTCACATATCCTCATCTACTGTTGAGTGACTTGAGATACAATTCAGGTCTTTGAAAGGCTAGAGTGAAATGTCCATGAAATGCTCAGATAAAAATGACAAGATACAGTTTAAATTACTTATGTCTATACTCATCTAGCCAAACAACTTAGGCAACTAGGAAACAAAGTTATCGACCAGATAATACTGCTTTGTATTGGCATTATTGATTTATTTGTTGAATCTGCGGTTAGTTTTAAGGAAAAACGGGTGGCTAAAAATTCCTTTTTTAAAATTTTTTATTTTCTTACAGGTTATATGGCAGAGCAAAACGCTCTCTTAGTAATGGCAATAGCATGGCTGATGCCCTGGCACAGATCATATTACCAGTTTTGACAGTTTTGTAGCCTCTGTAGGAAACATTAACAAGAAGAATGGTTCCTCAAAGTGTCTATGTTCAGTGAAACGCATGAGTTTCTTAGTTGTGTTAGATTTGTATGCCGTATCTACCACTGCAGAGTGTTCCATGGCCTTTGAGCTTTCTCCCCTTCGCAAAAGAAATCTGCTGACTTTGCAAAGCACCTTCCTGAAGTATGGCATTGCCTGGCTTACTAGGAATATGTGCTCTGTTTAGCTGCATCCTGCAGCATTTGTTTGGTTAGTAAAGAAGTGTAACACTCAGGATCCACTAGGATGGACTTATTTTGTCACAAGCTAAACTTCAGCTTGGATTTGGAGCAGCCTTGCAAAAGAAACCTCAGCAACCTTCAGAGCTGTCCAGGGATCTGCAGTCTACGGCAGAAGTTCCTGACATATCCTTATTCCTTTTTAGTTTTTTTCTTCTTCTGCTCTTCTGCTTTCCATCAGTCTTGGAGGGAAGGAGTCAGAGGCCATACATCAACACCAACGTGAGTTTTGATTTTCACTTCAACCATATATTTCTGGGGGAGAGGAAGTATGCACGCTGAGAATAATACATTGTATGACTGACATTTTCATTTGCATTTGTTTTGTTAGTAATTCAGTCCAACTCGATGCATGTCCTGACATAAATTGTGTGAGTTTTTCTTCATTACCTGGTAGGTATACACTGTCAAATATCATCATCTTTTTTTCATTCCAGAAATCATATGTTATAGCTTTGCAGTGTGATGATCAGATGCCTTTTCTTGCACTGTGTATTAGTCATGATGGAAATATGACTCTCTTGGAGTTCTGTCACTGTTCCTCTCCACCACCACTGAGTTAATATTAATAAAGGTCTTTCTAGGAACCTCTTGTGTTCACAAGGCTTCTTCTGCCAGAAATAATAGAAACTCTTCCTAGATGAAATTCAGTCCTGTAGGTTTATCTGATGGGATTTATATAATGCTTCTCCAAGGGCACCTGTGGCAACATTAAATTTTAAAACTCTCTTTTTTATTATTTTCGCAGAAATGCATTTACTGAAAAATATTAAGATATGACAAAAGAAATAACAACAACAAAAAATTCTTGATATGCCAGCCATCCCATGTAGGTCTGCTCTTTGCTGTGCAGATATAGTTTGATTAGATGGATTTGCAGCATTTGTTTCTATGCCATTTGGTATGTAACTTGCTCTCTTTTTTTTTTTTTGCTGTTCTTGTTAACGAACAGTGCTTTAAAGGCTGCAGTATTTTGGACTCTGGTGATCTATATAATAGAGTCTTCTATGGTTCTTGATATGGAAAGCATAGAAATGTATGCATTAGTTATGGCTGAATGTGTTCTCCATAATAACTCAAACATACCAGATTCATGGCTCAAATACTTGAGATGTTTCAAAAGTTGTAATACATGCAATTTTTTAAAATCTGGGTGTGATTTCTATATAGCCTGTCATAGGAAATATACAGGTGGACGTTATCATATAAAGATGGAAACAGTTTCTCTGGCTATTCTATTTTCTTATTTGTATCAGCTGCAGAGAGTCAAATCTTCTGAAGTATTAGAAGAGATGGTGTGTTAGCAGTATATTTCTTGGAGCTTTCCACTCCATCTAATTTCAATTTTCAAAGTGCTGAGTGCAACTTACTGCAGTAATTAAAAAGAAATCATTTGTAATTATGAGGAAGTGGGTAAAATTAGCACAATAACATTAGCTTCATAAAAAATTTCTGTTCCTTTTGTAAGTTTTTTTCTTCTTTCCTTTTTTTTCCCCCTGCATTATGAAATATTACTGTTTACCATGCCCCAATATTTTCTACATAGGAAACTACAGAGAAATGCAGCAGATAGTATCACTTGTGTGGTATAGGCCTGTATTTTTTTTCTGTCACTGTCTTTCCTCTCTGGATAATAGCTTACTCCAGAGGTTAGTCACTTCCTTTAGGTAGTGTGCTCCATATTTTTTTTTCTTGATTTTTTATTTGAATTTGAAATTTTTATTTGACTCAGAAACTCAACCATAGATCTTTAATTCTTTCTGATGTCTGAAGGAAAAATGGAAACTAACACAAAATAGTTCCATCTTGTGCTACAATATTAGGTGTTAGGATTTGATCAGATCTTCAGTTATATACATACATTCTCAAGGAGTGATGTGCAATTAATAATAGTTTGGTAGTTGTACTTTTGAAAGTTGTACTCAGGTTGTCATGCAAATATGACAATCTGGTTTTGTCTTTTGGTTGTCCTGAGAGAAAGGTTTCCTAGGGCTGTAACTTTGAGTTACAAAGAGTAGAAAGCAAAATTTCACACATTATTATGTCTTGCAATGTGCTAATTTAGTTTTAAGGATTAATAGCATCAGAAAAATAAAATGAATGTGCATTAGAACATTCTAATTGCTTCAGAAACAACTCTGCTCCTTCTGGTTCCCAGTGGGGCAGTACATGATTTCTTTCTGAACTACGAGTGCTTCTGATACCTGGAGGAAGTATGACATTGATAAAACTCACATATTTGCACATAAATGCACACACACACATTTTTTGGAATTAATGGCTCACTAACGATAAACATTAAAGAACAGTCAGTGTCTTGTGATAGACAGAAGAAAGAGTAGCCCTAATCTGCTGTAAAGTTCTGTCTCAAACTTTGTCACCTTATTCTTCCCGGTTTTACAGTCTGCAGTCTGCCAATTATTACTGAGTGCCATCTCTCTGACAAACTATCCGTAATGGAGAAATAATCATAGTGAACACACCATCCTGCTGGAGCATATTTCACAAAACATGTATCAATTTTATCAATTTAATCACAACTTTGCCTAACAGGTCTGCCTTCCACCCTTGACAATTTGAGAATTCTCCTGTCTGGATAGAATCTTCCTCTGGGCGAGTTCTGGAAGAATGGGTTTTTAAAGCTAGTGAGAAAGGGGAACTGATTAACAAACCCTTTCACTAGGAGATCTCTACAAAGTACATTTCCAATATCCGATGATCTAAATCCATTCCTAGTTCAGATTTATGGAGGAAGGCAAGACAGTTGCCTGAATTTGAGAAGAGTGGGTATTGATGGAGACTGAATGCTTCAGTGATAGCTGCAACTGCTCTACAAGATAGTTCCCATCTTGTCACACAGACCAAGAGAACCATAGCGCTTTTCTATCAAGTAAAACATTTAAGATATTAGAAAAAAACGTTTTTGAATATGATTGATATATTTTGAACTATGATGACTTCAGTGCTCATTTGACTGCTAGTTCTGCAACTGTCCTAAGATTTAAAACCCTGATCTGGAAGAAAGGATGATTTCTGCTAGGAGCACAGAGGTATGCTTTCTCTGTATACATAGAAAGGCATACTTTAAATTTTATGCTTCCTTAAGAGAGGATTTTATTTTCTTATTTGATGAAATATTTATGATTGTCAGAAGGACTAAGCATTTAAGTGAGAGCGGAATGTGGAGGTTCTGTTTCCCTCTAAAATAGTCAGCTTTGAGAACTGAAAACTTCAAAGGCATTCAGTGTTAAAGGAATTAAAAGAAAACTGATTAAAATGGATCCATCTAAAACAGAGATCGACTTGCTCTAAAAATAATGGATCCATTAGTGTGCAGTAACGGCAGCCTTATCTTTTAACTATCATATTTATTTTTAGTATGTATTTGAAGGGATTCTTTTATGTTTGAAAATGTGTATTCTTTAATATGCAGTACAGACTGGCAAACTTCACAAGTTTCTGTTGGAGACGCAGAGAGTTTGATTCTGCTCTGAAACTTCTGAAGAATTCCTACTCATCTTCAAATAAGCAAAGCAAATATCACGAACAGAAACTTTTACTGTAGCTTATGCTGTTGATATTTGACTTGCAAGACTTACAAAAACAGACATATTTGGTTACATGTTCTGGTCTTGATCAGCAACAAGGAAGGCCTGTGTATGTGAAGGTGTAGACAAAAAGATTATTTTAATGTAAACTTGCTTGTATATTTTAAATCACTGGTTTAGCTTGAACTCAGACTTTGGAGATGTGTCTAAGCAGCTAGGGGAATTTTGGATGCAATTCATCTCATTGTAAAACAAGTAATGAACAGAAGTTATGTGCTATATGCCCTGGAAGGGTCTACGCCTTCTGTCCCTTCAGAGTGCCTAGTGTAGCTGGCCAAACTGTCTGAACTTCAATGATTTTCACCTCCTGAATCTATAGAGAGTCTTTCTGATTTTTTTTTTTTTTTTTTTTAATGCTAACATGACATTCAGGAGGAGAGTATCTCCAGTACCAAGACTTGCAGAGAACTAGTGAGAATTATGTTCTGGGTAATGCCTGCTCTGGTATTAGCCCACAGAGTCAGCCTGGGATTCTTGCTGCTGCTGCTGGCTGGGGTTGCCAGCTCTCTTGTTGCCACTGCGCTTCAGCAGAAGGTTCCTCTGACTGGCACAGAGCAAGGAATAATCATATAGTGGACCCAAAGTGCTGCACTGCACATTGAAACACTGTATACATAATATACCAATAATCTGAGTTTATAATTTCTCTTGAAAAATCCAGATAGCAAGTGCCAGGTTATAAAACAAAGAAATGAGACTAGTTGCATAGGCTGTAAGGGGGATTTAGTTAGAAATATGAACAGTTGCTTCTGCATGTAAATAAACTACAAAAAGATGGGACAAAAAATCAGCTATAACAAATTGGTTTGTTCCAGCTGAAATTTAGGTGGATATTCTATTTAGCACCAGGTGTAGATGGAGGTCACTAAGTTAGACACTGTCATCATGTCTACAGTGGAAGGGATTTTCAAGCAAAGAATTAGAAACAATACACTAAGTAGAAATTTTTATTATAATCAACATGCTTCCAAATATTGATATTTTCTTATTTAAAGGGTGATAGAGGGCTACCTAGTCAGTCAATTTTTCCAGACATCCAGATGACCAGAGTAAAATCCTGCACTCCACAATCTCTCTGCTCTGTTGATGAATTTTCCGGGAGGACTCTGTGACTTATTTTGCTTTTCTTTTGTTGTCTTTAGAGCCATGATGTCATCACTTTTTTTCATAACTTTAGCTCTGACAGTCATGACAGTTATTGAAAACTTTGGAATATTCCAACCTTTAAGGAAAAGCATTGAACTTTGGTGAAAAACTATAGCTCCATATGTGTATGCGTTTTTTTTTTTTCACTCTGATACTTTGATAAGTACATTTTAATATATGTATTATTGTTGGCTATAAATACCTTCAAAATGTACTTGTTAAAAAAAATAAAAAAGCTGAAAAATGTTCAAACAATTACCATCAAAACCAGTTGCAAATGGTGTTTATTGGGTAGATTGGCAGAGTCACAGAACCTGAGGTTCTACTGGAAGCAGTGTGCTGGAGAAACAACAGCCCAGGGATGATCAGACTTTCAAGCTTGCTTAGCTTAGCACATGTATATACTGTAAAACATAGAAGTGTCATCATCTCCTGCAGCAATTTTACTCTCATTTGTCCTGAAGAACAGAAAACCTTTCATGGAAGTGCAGCTGCTGTACAGGCCAGATATAATTTGATTCGTACGATTTTTCATAGTAGGGTGGATGTGTGGAAAGAAAATACATGGAGGAATTTGTACTATTGGCAATTAGAACATTTTTCTTTTTGAAAGCGCCTCAAACATTTTCAGTGTTTGTTCTCAGATCAGACTGACAGCCTTCTCCTGGATTTTTCCTATGACAGTTAAAATCACATGCAGTTTCCATACGTTATCCCTCTGTAACCAGATCAAACTGGATGGAACAGGATTTTCAAAGCAGAAGTGCTTATAGTTTTGTTTTCTGACTCTCTCTGGTAATTCTCTTTTTTTTCCCATCATTGCATTTTCTACATTTTAGACTTTATTTCTGATCATGCCATTTATATTCATCCTTTGAAGAGGCTGGGAGCTGGTCTTGTTTTAATTTTTGTTACTTGGATGCTGTCTAACTTAACTTTAGCTTTAGCAGTGGAAATGCTTTCAATTTTTTTTCTTCTCCTTTCTCTATTAGGAAGATATAGTATAAAAAATTCTTTTCTGAGACCTGTTCTGCTGTGTCAAGCACATCTGTCCTAAGACGTAAATCAAGGTTTTCTGGTGTTATAGTAGGATTATATACAGTTTGACTATTTGGAATCTTAAGAGTCACTCAAAGGATTTTTCCTTCAGTACCAATTTAAGTGAGTTTCAACCTCTGTTTCTCTAAGAGAAATTCAGTTCAAATTTCAAACATTATTTGATTTTTGATCTGAAGACCTAGGCCAATCAAGATTTGCTATGAGCTGAGCTCAGCAAAACTAAGTGGAAATCAACGAAGTTACATCTTGAAAAAAAAAAGAAAGAAAAACGTTCACCTGGCTGCTGCCGAATAGAAAATTAGTCCCCTATCAGCCAAAGATAATTATTAAGGTATTTCTAAAAGTGGATGCTTCATCAACTACTGGAAAAAAAAGAGTTTCACTGAACAAGACAATGCCGCAAAGAAATGAAAATTGTCTAGGTGTGAAGTTTGATATGATAGGTAATTGGCCCCGCTAGTATTTGAATAAAGAACCTTCATAGACTTCATTCAGATTGTCCATAAACTTGCACTATACAAATCCCAGTGTATTTAATTTTTGATATGATACACTGATCAAAATACATATGCCTAGTACAACAATCATCTCTGTCAATGAGCCTGTGCCTTTACGGGAACTAGAGACATCTTTTAAAGCATTCATGAAGCAAGATTTGATGTGATCTTAATCTGATGTGACAATCATGCATTTAGCAAAACTACTACTGATAGTCCGAATTCCTCCTATGGAATATGCTTTAATCTGTGTTTTTCACAGTATTAATGTAAGATATTCTGAGACATTCATAGTAAATAATGTAGAGAACCTGTCAAATGTAACCTGAATCCTTCTTTTACAGCCTTTCTTAAGTCTGCTTACTTTTTAGGTTAAGCAGAAACAGCCTTATAGCTAAGACACAATTGTGAATCACATCTGGGCCTGTTTGAGGACCTGCCACTCTGTTATTTCATGACGAAAACCACATATAGCCATTTGTAAACTGAGAATGACGACTCTCATCATTAATTCTGTATTTCAGTCACTGATGTTTTAAAGACACCCAGTCTTCCCTTTCTAACCTGTTAAGTAATACTAGTGCTCTTGCCGTTTCTATTTTGCTCGTCATTGCTAAGTGTACTATTTTCTATCTTTGACCTGAGTAACTATTTTGGCAGGTTGGCTCATTTATCTAGTCTTGAATGCTTTTCTTTTGTTTGTTGATGTGGAAGGTGTTATGCTAATTGCAGTCATTGGACTACAGATAAACGCATTTTGCGGTTCTTTGGCATCTCTTTAGCTGTGTTATTCCCTGACCTCTATATAAGACTAGCACTATCGAAGAGGAAAAATTATGGAGACCTATCTATCTGGGGCACCTGCTGACCCTGAGATAGGGAGCTGGTCTCAGCAGCACTTCCACATTGGCACTGGTGTGTCTCATCCAAATAAAGTCCAGTAGGACTACAGAAATGTCTGTGGAGGGCAGCACAGCAAATGAGAGCTAACTGAAAAACAGAAAATTTTATTTTGTATGGGTTGTTGCAGATCAAAGTGTACTACATGCAAGTGGGAGGAGGAAATGCTGAGTGATTACCCTTTGCAAGATAAATGACTTGGTACTTCTTGTTAATAAGTAATTCTGCATGCCATTATTTCATCTGATGCTGGACTCCTCTTGCCCACATTATTTTTGTGTATTTGTGTGTATAAAAATAAAATGAGACTGAATAAATGCTTGTGTGGTTATAGATCTGCTTATAGGGAGTTCTACAATTTCAACCACATCCCTATGCAACATAAAGTTCCTTCAATTTTTGACTTTTTTGGCTTTTTTTTTTGTCATGCTTTCCACCTGTATGAAAGGAATGATCTTCAATTTTAAGAACATAGCAAAATACAATAGTAATATTTAGAACTTCTATTATTTGTAGCTATGCATTTACAATAGCCTTTCTCAAAGAAAGGTTTTTGCAGCCTACTATAACCAGTGGTAGCCAATATTCTACGTTACCTCTGTCCTGGCCCTTTCTAATTCAGGTCACACTTTGCCTAACTGCATTTTTTCTCATTGATATTCTGAACTTTTAAGGCCGATGGCAGCAGAAATAAGTCACTCCGCTAATATCAGTATGTTGGAATTTATAAGAGTTTTGTTCAAACTACTCATAAATGCCAATAATGACATAGAGTCTCCTTGAAACCAGAAGTGCTTAGCTGCTGGTATTCAGAATATCTTTACTGAAATTCCCAAATCATCTATGAAGTCTCTTTATCAAACATATTTAAATTATTATTCACAAATAAGCCCGTGAGGCTCCCACCATCTTCATGACCTCAAAAAGCAGAAGTCAATGCACACATAAATGAAACACCACCAGACAACCTGAAACTCATCAGTCTGAACAACTCAAAAAAGATGAGAGACTATCTCCACCCAGTTGCTCCTCCAGCTATCATTTCAATAATTTCTGGTGAATCTGCTTTAAAGTTATTGACTTTTCTTTTGGTTTTCTTGTATATTCATTTCAGCACAAAATGTAATAAAAGACCTGCAGATAACATGCTTCTGTTAATTAGCTGGTAGCAAGAAAACAAAATGAGGTTCTGCTATATTAAAATCTCTGTCAGTATGAAGGCATTGAATAAAGAGGGAACCTATCCAAATCTCTTTGATGCTTTCTTAGCAAAACTACGTTTTGTTAGGAATTTTACTAAAGATATATCCTTATATCCTGTTATATTCTTCAATATCTAGAAAATATGTTAAAATAGATACAACCATTTAACTTCAAGATTCTCATATATACATTTTAAAGCTACTTACCTACAAAATGCATTAGTAAAGTAACTTATAAATATGAATTATATGAAGCAGTATTGTGTCTCAGTTGTTCTTTCTAAGTCTAAGAACCTTTAACTTGCCAACGCCAAAAAGTACTCAGTATGATATGGACTATTTTACCAAAGAGTATTGAAATGGCACTTTGCATTTTGCCTTTCACAGTTTTTGATGCTCCAGGTATACGGCAGTAACTTGAAAGTATTCGAATAAACCTACTGTATATACAATTTTTAATGTGTTGCAGAGGTTTAAGCTATTGTAATTTTTTGAGTAATTCAGAGACAAGATTTGGAAATAAGTGCTGAAATGAAAAGAAGAAAATATAGAGAACACTGTCTTATAAAATTTCAGTTAATATGACCATAGATTTTAACCCAACAGGTATTTTCTGTTACTGTTTCTTTGCAAAGCTTTATATTGGCCTTTCTTGCTTTATTGACCTATAAAGGTCCCTCCTTTTCTGTGTGTGTGAGTGGTTCCCTCTTCTCAAAGTGTTACCTTGTTTGATATTAATCAAATGCACCAGAAAGCGTCTTATCTCTGAAATGAATTCTTTTTCATGAGGAAAAAGAATGATTTCTGAGAACAGGAAAGAAAAAAGAAACAGGAAGATAAAAAGTGCCAAGAAGATAAAAAACTGAAAATGATGAAAAGAAATCCCTTGGCTGCTCAGCAACTATGAACTGGTATGTTCCTCAGAGTCCATAAAGCTAAGCCAACTGTACAAGCACACATTTGCCCTGATCAACAGGGCAAAATTAAATAGCTTTTAGATGAAAATGTAAATTATGTGCTAGGATCTTGCCCCAAGGACTGATTTTATTCCACAAATATACATATTTTTTAATTAAAAACCATTGCATTTCAAAGAAAAGCATTATTTTTCTATTACTTCTGATACCTGGGCCACAATCACTTTTCTTACTTTAGCTATTTATTTCTTCTTTTTCTTTCTTTCCATGTCTCTCCTTTCTAAATCAGTGTACAATTTATTGTTCCCAACAAAGAAATCCAGCCAGCTCATTGTTATGGAAACACAAAGAAGGGTGCGTCTGTCCTTACTTATAGAGTACTTTTTTAAAAATCACTTTAGCCAAAGCAAGCCAAAAGGGTGATTTCATATTAATTTAAATTACAGGCACAAAAGTTAGCCTGACAAGTTGCTGTGCATCAGCTCAGCCATGGTAACTACTCATTTATGTGCTCTTTGGACATGACAAACCAATCAGATATAAATAACTTAACTCACAACAAGATTAAGCTATGTAACATGGCTACCTTTTGTCTTAGGTTTGGAGTGAAAAGATTGCCACAACTTAGTTTCTGTCTAGTGACTTGTTAAAATACATTAGCTTGATCTCCATCTGAGGTAGTTTATGATGAAAATAAAAGATGGCGAGAGGAACGGGGAGCTTCAGAGACACCTTGATTTCAGAACTGGTCACTTTGTTTTTCTGCATCACTACTTATCTATATATTGCTCTATTATTATCAAAAATAAGTGTATTCCTAGTGCTTTCATTTGGTCTGGTGTCCTGTCATTGCATTTGTTCTTGTATTCTGCCCTTTAGTTGTGATGTGACTACCACAGAAGTCATGGCAAACAGAACTGACTGTGAGGACTGACAGACTGACATGAGAAACTCTGACCCAAAATATAAACTCCTCCTCCTTCCCTAGCTGTTTCTTAAAATAAATAAATAAATATATATATATTTTTTATAAAAATATATGTTGCAACAGTACTAGGTGACTAAACTCAGCCTTTGGGCCTACAGCTGGTAAAAATAATAATTGCTCTCTCTTTTCTATGCTGTTTATAATCTGTTTTCATGTACAGGTTCTGTACAGAAACTGAAGTCCCTGCATAGCTGTGCAAAAGTGCAGGAAAATATTTAATCTTAAATTTCCTTGAGGAGGCTGACCACATTTGCATTACCTGTGCAAAACAAACACAAACATTGCCATTGGCTTATGTCTGTGAGGTAACGAATGCCTCATGTACCTGCTTTCTTCCAAGGCAAGGCAACAACCACTAGTAATTTGGTACAGAAGAGAAAAAAAAAAACTCAATATCATGGAGTCTATCTCCTGTCACTGGGAAGTATCTTACTGAGTACCTTTTTTTCTCTTCTGTACCAAATTACCTTCCCAGTGACAGGAGACAGGCTCCGCAATGACAGATGCGGCCATAGCTGAATATGCCGTATTCAAAATTTCTGAATACATAGTAACTCATCTCATCATCATCACAACTGATGATGGAAGAGTTTCAGTTGTTTCAGACTCCAGGTCAGTAACAGGTTTCATTTAAGCCATTAGCAGTTAGAAAACTTCAGTCATTCCATACTTGTTCCCAGCCATAGCCCATTACTTCTCACTGTACTGATGCAGTTACAGTGTACCAATTATATTTAGTTTCCTAGTTCTCATACAAAAGGGTGCAGAGACATTAATCAAGGCTCCAGAGTATTCAGCAGGTAAGTTTCCAGTCAAAGGAAAAAAAATCTATCCTTTTACATCATTGTAAGTGGCTCATAATTTATGTCCAAAGAGAAGTAATGGGAGTACAAGGCAGCAATTTCCTTCCAGTGGACCATGCAAAGTGAAGACACATTATTTGTTTAGATGTCTAGTGACAGGTGCTGCTGCCTCACTTAGCATCCCTACAAAATGCAGCAAAATAGAAAGGGGCTGTGGATAGCTATAAAGTAGCTTGAAATATTTAGCATGATATTTATACTTCGTAATTACTGGTACCAGCTATAATGGATTATTCATTTTTATTTATTCATTTTCTTTAATCCAATGACACATTTACTTGCCTGAATAATGAAATTCATTTTTTAATTTCATCAAAGAATGAAGGAGGATTGTATTTGCTAAGAAAACACATGTCCTGTCCTCCCTTTTTGCTTCCCTCTTCCTTCACTAATCAGCCTTGCTGTTGCATATGTCTGCTGAGGTGACATTTTAAATTCTTTGATGTGACTATTGAGGGGAGAATTGTTATGGTAAAAAATTAATATTTTTCTATGTCAGATCTCCAAATATTATTGAAAGTATATGTTATTATTTACAGCAAGTTCTTTCAAAAGTTGATTTTCTAGTCATGATTTAATCCTATGATACTACAGCTTGCTGGCACTTTTCAATAATTTTAGCTTCTTCAGTGCCATTCTTAATTAAAGAAGAAGGATTCTAGGGAGGCTCCAATAAAATGTTGCTTTCTCTTAAAACATTGTTTTTCAAAGAAACGTAACTAAAAATGTGAGTAAAATAACAGGTTTTATTTTTAAATAGATGGAGGTCTGTATTAGGTCAACAAAATAAATTTTATTAAAGCAATTCTTGCTCTGCATTGAACACTAGGGGTAAGATTTTGAAAGACCTTGTAAAAGCTCAAAATCTGCATTTTATTTAAATTTGCATTTTCTGAAAAACAGAAGTTCAGAAATTTTGAGTTCTGAGCCTGGAACTGAGCTTCTCTTCTCCTATTAAAAGCAATAGATCAAGGTCCTTGCTCAGCTAGGCAAGTGATGGGAAGGATTTTTTTTTCCCTTGTTGATTTTGGTCAGACATATTTTCTTATTGACTGACATAACATTTCCTCTGAAAAGTTTAGGTTTGGAGCAATCAGAATTTTGCAGTAGTAAAAATGCCCAAAATGCTGTCATCATGATTTACTCTTTAGATATTGTTATTGGTTGTAATTTAGATTGAGGGACAGATCCTCTGCCCTTCTGTATTCCCAGCCTTGAGGACAGGAAAAGTTTGTAGATGCCATACATTAACTTGTACCATTCCTGAGAATCGGAAAGTTTCTGAGTTGAGTAGAGTTTATATGGCCTTAGTGAAAAATTTGAGCTGGGGATGAGGAATATCAAAGTGACATGGGCCAGCTGTCAAGCAAATCTTGATTTCTGCCACACATGTGCTCAGGGAGTGAGCAGTTAATCAAGGAGGTACAATAAGTGACTTACTTGCTGAGATAAGGCTGAGAGAGCTCAGCCTGTTCAGTCTGAAGAGGAGAAGGCTGAGAGGGGACCTGGTCAGTGTATATCAATATCTTAAGGGAGCGAGGAGGATGGGGCTGGCCTCTTTTCAGTGGTGGCCACTGACAGAACTAGAGGAAACGGCCACAAACTGAAGCATCAAAAGTGCCACAGGTACTTAAGGAAAAATTTATTGACAGTGAGGGTGACAGAGCGCTGGAACAGGCTGCCCAGAGAGGTTGTGGAGTCTCCTTCTCTGGAGATCTTCAAAACCCGCTTGGATGCAGTCCTGTGCCACGTGCTCTAGGTGACCCTGCGTGTGCAAAGGGTTGGACTAGATGATCTCGGGAGGTCCCTTCCAACCTTAATGATTCTATGATTCTGTGATTTCATACCTGAGTCCTTCTTTATCCTGCTTCACTGTTCCAGAGTTAAAATAATTATTGAATAATATAAAATACTCCAATGCAAAATATAAAATATGTAAAGTATGAAATAATATTAATTCAAAATTAATATTAACATAAAATTAATTAACCAGGGAGATGTGATAGCATTGTCTAGCTAAAGCTTCTGCTTTCTGCACCTGAGCGAGGTGTTCTTATCTCCTACATGGCAAAATTTTCTGAAGGAGATCACTGTAAGGGTTTACTCTAGTGTGCTAATACAGTAATACAGGAATAACTGTATTTCATATAGTCCTAGTGTTCTGCGTTCCTTTTGCATTCCTTAGGCTTTGTCAATAGATCAGTATTTCGTTAGCTGACCTTTCTGCTTTGCTCTTGTTTAGACTCATTAACCTTTGAGAAGTGAGGTGGATGGGCCAGTAGGCAATCAAAACACAGAAAACCTGAGAAGGTCACCACAATGTGGTGTGCAGCTGGCTTTCGCATAATAATAGGGTGGGCATTTCATTTCCTTCTCATCACATTCTTTCATCAAGTATTTCCTAAGGGAGGAAAACAACACTTTGGTTATGTCCGCACTAGTCCTTTAGGAGCACTGCCGTCTCCTGGGCCTATAAGGGGGCGTTCACTGTGAGCTGAGTCTGTTTTGGCACCAATCTCCTCCTCATATCCTTAAACCACAGGGATTTTGAAAAGGAGACATAGTTTGCTCTGATAGATCCTCCACTCTGGACAGATTTGGGAAGAAGAATGGTGCAGTACCTCCCACTGCATACCTACCCCTCTATACAGAAAACATCCTCTTCCAAAAAGCAAATTACAGTTTTAGTTGTAAGGTCACAGGTAAAGGCCACAGTTTTAGCCCTAATAGTTTTTTCTGGGTCTTTCTAAGTCTGAGGATGCTATACCTGCCTTGGGGTGCCAGAAAGCACCAGAAAATGCAGTTCTGGTCCAGTTTTCCTGGCTAGAATAAAATAAATATGGAGAATAAACTAGACACTCAGGTAGGAGTGCTGTATGTGCAAGATATCCCTGGCAAAACTTTCAGTAGGTGTTTCAGGTTAGTGAAACTTCAGGAATGCTCTTGTGTATGTTGGGAAGCTAACTAGTCACTGGGTTATTCTTGATGATTGAGGAATTATTGATTTTTAGGTTGCGAGACTCCTGTATGGTAGGTTTTTCTCATTTGAACTACTCTGGGGTTTCAATTCAGTTTCATTTGGATCAGACCACATTCTGAACCCTGTGATTTTAATGTAGGAAATCTGTCAAAGGATAAGCCTATGATCAATGTCAGGTAAGAAGAGAATCATGGGCAAAAACATGAGAAAAGACTGGCTGGGAGGATAACTGAGAACTGATATATGTATATGTTTTGGTTCATGTGCAGTAAAGAGGTATATGTTCTTAATAATATTGTAGCATGTATGTGATATAATCAAAGGTCTCACAGCAAAATCAGAAAAATATGGGCACGAAGAGGGGAAGATGGGGAAGAGCAGATGCTGTAGTGTAACTTTGTAAATGTGGTTCATTTTAAAACATATATAGGCAGTATTTTAAGGTCCTTTTAGACTATTTGTTCTTAATCCAAAAACCTACACCTGTATTCAGAAATGATATTCTTTCAGATCTGCTTTTCTAGAATAGGAGAGACTGATTCAAAAAATGAGAGAAACTGATTTAAAAAATGTAGGCTTTGCAAAAAAGGTGAGTTTGATAGCTAAGAATGGAGCTTATCTAAGGAAAAGTTGTATCGGCTTAAATTGGTATGGTTAAACTGGAGGAATCAGTCCCCTTTTGAGAACACTCACTTCTCCCTCCAAGAGCTTATTTATTAAAATTAAAAGTAAGAAAAGATGCCAACATAACTTTTTATGGCTAGTTGAACTACTACTTTACTATTAAATAAGATCTTTAATTACACAAACACTTTCTTGGGAGAGTGGGCAGACACTGCCAAGAGCTGTGCTGGTGGAAAAGGTCGGTATCCTCTTTAGTCCCTACCCTTTCCTACAGGTGACCATCCTGTAGAAGGCACCATGTGGGCAGGTCCCACTATAGTTCAGTCAAAGACAGGTTTAAATCAGCTGGCATTACTGGAAGAAACTGGGAGAGACTGCTTTTATGATCCCCTCTGCCGTCAGAGAGATGAAGACCGTGGCACCCAGCCAGCTCTCAGTGACGAGCAGCTGAGCAGTAACATCTCCATTACACAACTGGATTCGGAAGCTGTCCTGGCCTTGTTCAGGACAAGTAAATGAATCCTGAAATCCTGTACTTATCCACAGCATATGTTAGAAGTTTGCTGCAGTTTGAACTAATGGATAGTCAATAAGTTATTATATTTAAATTGCACAGTTGAATCATCTAACATGTTTTGTTCTTTAATGCTTGGTCAAGTATTGCAAGCATCTATACCACATCTAATTTTACGTATGTGTAGGGTAGCCATCCAGAAGTGTCATTAAAGAGATGTAGCAGCTAATTCATTATACCCTAATTTGAGTGCTAAAGGGAATGATAATTAGGACTACATTTTACAGATCTGGTTAAATAATGGAAATCAGGAAAATTTCATTTCACTATTACTAACCTTTTGCTTCAAGAGAAAAAGAGTTACACTTGTTTAAAACAAATGGCTAGAAATCCTAATAAATTACTTCCAAGTATAGGTCCTTACAGTATAATCATAATCATAAGCATGGATGAGACACAAAATCTTCCCAAAAGTTGAAAATGTAACAAAAGAAAAAAAGCATACATTCAAATGGAGTAAGCTGCAATCATTTAAATGTCTTTACACAGTTCTTCTTGTAATAAAAAATAGTAAACTTAGTAAAAGCAGAGGATGTTTTCTTTGTATGTTTTTTATAGTAAAAGAGGAAAATATAGTTGATAATTTTACTTACACAGGCCTTGTGTTAAGCTTGTCATTTCAAAAATATAATGCTCTCGGGATATGGGAAGCTTTATTACTTATTCCAGTGAAAGTGCACATGTTTTTCTGGAAAGATAAGCTGTGATAGGACTACTCACCTATCTCACTTGAACATTCTCACTGACTTCAGTGACATGCTGACAAGTGTAAGATAAGCAGGATTTGGTTCTTTGAAGTTATGCTCTGACTTTATTATTGCTGTATCTTGCATTTGCTTCTTATAGAGAATTATAGAAGAGGAAAAGTGGACTACAATGGTCTTAGTATAGTGTTTGTGAAGTCACAGGCGTTACTCATGATTTGAGCTAAGTATGTGTTTACTGCCCCAAGACTGGAAATTTTCGGCACCACAGGATGAGACATTGTCATTTGGACTGAAAATTTTTCTTTCTAAAAACAGCAATAACAAATAAAAGGAATAAACAACAACAAAAGGATCTGTGCAACTGAAAGAAAAGTCCAAGAAATAACAACAGACATTCATTTCAAAGCCTGGCATGTCTCAGCTTTATAGAGACAGAACATGTGTTTTTGTGCTGTGTATGATTTGGTGCTACTGAGCCTGGAAGAGGCTGTCAGGCAGGTGAGGAGCCAGTGGGAGCTATCGAGTCCTGCTCTGTCTTAACTGGTGGTAACAGCCACACCAACAGCACTGAAGACGGTGCACGAATAAGGAAATGGCCAAGCAAAATTAGCCATTTCTGCTCAGCAAAGAATACAATGAAACAACTGCCTGGTAATCTAGCAAGGAAAATAATGCTTTTCCGTTGCTGTTTTTTTCAGTTCCCATTTATGTGTATGTGATACAGCTGAGAGAGCTCTAAACCATGGAGAAGAACAGAACAACAACTTCTAGTTTGAAGGAGGAAAAAAAATGATAAACATCAAAAAAACTTGTTTTATCTGCATTCAGACTTTGTAAATGAAGATGTAAGTAACAAAGAGAATTGTGTCACTTGCTTCATAGTTTCTCTCTTCCACTTGGATTTGTTATTTTGTGATGGTATCTGTGGCTTCCACTGAAACATCTACGTTGTATCTGTATATCCGTTGACACTTAAATAATTGCGGAACTGAATCTCTCAGATTATAAATTGTGCCTGATACTGAACTGTTGTGCCTAGAGCAGAAGCAGCTGAAAGACCTCATGTTTCTTGATCTCATCTAGATATATCGGAATATCTGGGTTTGGGGGTCCATAGTCCTATGATTTAGAGCACTCTCCTGCATTCCTTAATGGACCTTGCAACCCATGTGAAATACATGTTTCAAATAGCTTTGGTAGATGTTCAGCCATTCAACTTTTCCTGCCTTTCAGAACTACTACTGTGAGGAAGAGCTTCTTTTCCTGGACTATACATTTTGTACTGGCAGAAGAGTGCAAAAGGCAATGATTATACCATCTACTATAAAACAAAGAAATTTTCAAGTTTCATTTACCTACTGATGGAGATGAACACATAGTCTGATCAAG
The DNA here is from genome assembly GCF_000705375.1 of Tinamus guttatus. The sequence continues at coordinate 279,212 of NW_010576825.1, read as the reverse complement.
ACGATGAATATGAGAGAAAGAAGAAAAGAAAAGATGCATTGTTTTGTTGTTCAGTGTATTCGAGAGCACCACAGATGTTCTTGAAAGATCCCTTCAGATTTAGTGGGAAGAGGGAGATCAGAGGCAAGGTGAACTCATGGAACATGGAAAGTAATCCAGACAGTGCAAAAAAAGATCAAAAATGGCATTGGCATTCTTTTGAAAGGAGAAAAAAAAAAAGACAGCTTGTAAAATGTCTGTAGTAGTATCTGCCACTAGCTTTACTTCAATATCTGAATCTTCGGTACTCCTTTTTCAACATATACCACCCCTGTAGAAAGTGTCCTTTCTCCTCCTCTTCTGTTCATGGCAGCCTTGCAGTTCAACTGCCTTCTAGATCAAGGCGCAGGGCATGCACCAGCTTCTAAAGCAATGCCATCCTGCAGCTCTAGCTCTTCACATCTCCTGTATCTCTTCAGCTCGCCCAGATATGCGTGGCACCTGGTACTGCATGTTAGATGTTGTATCTTCCAGCAGTGCTGCTGCTCCTTTCCACACAGCCCTTCTGAATTCAATTTTGGTGTGTTTGGTGCAGCCAACTGAAAGCATTTTGTTTGGAGATTTATCTCTGAAAAATTACTTGCCAGTCTGAAACTCATTACATCAAGTATGACATTTTGGGAAAAGAAATATTCTGACTTTTTTTTTTCCCACTGAAAAAACAAGTGAAACAACAGCAAACATAAAAAGGAAATATTTCAAAGTTTAGCAAGTTAGATGAGCATAATCTCATTGTAATTATTTGATATATTTTCTATGCAGGCAGAGCAATAGGAGGATGATGGCTTGGAATATGAGGGACTGTGACTGCCAGGGACTGCTTAGACAGGAACACTTGCTCTTTGTTTTCATGGTAGGACAGGCAGAAGTAATAAAGCCATCCTATCGAGACATTGTTTTCCTTTTAGAAGCTGAGGGCAAGATGCTTATTCAACCAACTGAACTGATAGCTCTAATTGCAAGGCTCTGTTCATCCCACCTAGCTTGAGGCACCTAATTTAAGGCAAACCATTTTCATATGATTCCTCTAAAACTATTGGGGATAACATTAGGAACAATATTTTAAATTAAAAAATTAAAAAAAAAACCCCAGGATATTCACAGGATGCCATATTGTTTAATATGGAACTATTAAAGTTGGGAAACATTGCCTATTTCACCAGGCCAGCCTAAAAATATATCAGCAAATTTGCTTAAATTGTGCTATTTTCTTCTATCTAGAATATAAATTCTTAATGTTACCAAACTTATAGAAAAATATTTCAGATGAACTGATAGTTTTCCTCAAACGGGGAGATGATCAACACATTTATAATATTTATATACAATTCTTTCCTTTCTGAAGGTACTGAAACTGCTGAAAATTGGTTGAAAATAATGCTTCCTGAATAGGCGGAACAAACATACACTTGTGTAACAGCTTTCTGAAAATTTAGGGTATGGAAAAAATGATAAGTCTTCAAAAATTTTTGATATACTTTTAGATTTAATCTTTTGACATCTTAGTATATGTTATTTGCTTTAATTCTCAGTTCAGATTAATTTTCTTTCATTCATAAACTATAATTCTCCACACCTTAATTTTCAGTTGTCATAGAACCACAGAATGGTTAAGGCTGGAAAGGACCTCTAGAGATCATCTAGTCCAACCCCCTCCTCTACAGGGACACCTAGAGCACGTGGCACAGGATGGCATCCAGGTGGGTTTTGAAGATCTCCAGAGAAAGAGACTCCACAACCTCTCTGGGCAGCCTGTTCCAGGGCTGCCAGGCTCACAGCAAAGTTGTTCTTCCTCATATGGAGGTGGAACTTCCTGTGTTACAACTTACACCCATTACCCCTCATCCTGTCACCAGACACCATCGAGAAGAGCCTGGCCCCATCCTTCCTACAATTATCCCTCAGGTACTTGAACATGTTAATCAAATCTCCTCTCAGCCTTCTTTTCTCCAGACTAAACAGGCCCAGCTCGCTTTTTCTTTCCTCATATGACAAATGCTTCAGTCCCTTAATCATCTTTGTGGCTCTCTGCTGGACCCTCTCTAGAAGCTCAGTGTCCTCCTTGCACTGAGGAGCCCAGAACTGCACAGAATACTCCAGGCACGGCCTCATCAGAGCTGAGTAGAGGTGGAAGATCACCTCCCTTGACCTGCTGGCAACGCTCCTTCTGATGAGAGGCATCTTTTTTAATGGAGTATTCACTCTCACATATGTCATCTCTTTTAGTGGTGTATTCTTTTCAGTGAGGCAGACAATGGCCAATAACACATGAGTAAGGAGTAAAGTAAGAATGCAGTTAAGAAAAGGATAAGGTTGTGGAGATAGTTCCCTGATATCGTGTGCCCACTTCTAATGACCTGCAGATCAGACTCTAAACCAGATGTTATTGCTTTGTGTTCAGTAGTCCTTGATAGTTTTTTTGCTCCATGAATGGGCCAAATCACTTTTTGATGAGACAAAGCTGCTCTCATTCACTGCATCTTGAGAGTATGAATTGCTCAGTTGAACTCTGATTTATGTGGGAAAGGTATCCTGAATTGCCACCTGCTACTCTCATTTGATGTCTTCTATTCCTTGCGTAATAAGCAATGATGAATTACAACTCTCTATCTTCTTTCAGTAATGATTTTATACAGTTCTATTGTATTTCTCAGCAGACTTTTTTCTTCTAGTCTGTAGAGTCCAAATCTATTGAATTACCCTTTCCATATGAGCTGTTCTTTACTTTTGATGCTTCCTGTTGCCCTTCTGTGCAGTTATGCTGGTTCTGCACTGGCCTTTTGGAGACAGAAGCAAAACCATAAACCATGTTCAAGATGTGCTATGGATTTATGTAGTGGCATAGTTCTTTTATTTTTTTGCTATGTTTGGTATTTCTTTCCTAATAATTCCTAATATTCTCTTTTGCTTTCATGAAAATGTCATATTTAACCTATTATTTAACTCTCTCATCTTTTCCATGAGGGATAATAACTCTGAGTGCTAAGTTCAGTTTGTGTGTATTCAGAATGTTAGATGCATATACCCATATATCCACAATTAGGATTCTTTTTCCTGTGTGCATTATCTTATGTTTATCAATACTAAATTTATCCACAGTTTATAATTCGGTGACTTGCTGCCAGTCCTTCCATGATCTTTTGCTTCTGGCCTTTCCATTTACTGTCCTGAACTTATAATCCTGACAAAATATCATTATTTACTATCTTTATGAAATTATGCAAACTTGCCACAGGTTGCCATATGGTGAACAGTTAACAGTGTCAAACCCAAATAAGATTTTTCTAGAACTCAAGTGGATCTTCTTTCATCTTTTGAACTATCACCATTTATTCCTTTTCTAGTTCCTATTTTGCACTTAACAGTCCACAGGAGGGCTCTCTTTGTTATCTCAGGATTCTTATATTCTTGCATTTTGGTATGGACTTTGTGAAAAACTCCAGAGATGCAAGAAAATGGACAAGTAGGTGATTGGGAGTGGTGAGTATGGATTTATGAAGGGAAAATCACATTTAACCAAACTGATAGCCTTCTATGATGGGATGACTGTTTATCTTAAGTGAAGCTTATGATCTTAGTCTCCTATAATGTCCTCACAGATGAACTGATGAAGTTGAGACTAGAGAAGTGGACAGTGAGCTAGATGGAAATCTGGCTGATTGATCAAAGGATTGTGATCAATGGCACAAAGTCTAGCTAGAGGCCAGTCACTCACGATGTACACAAGGGGCTGATACTGGGGCAAATACTTTCTAACATCCTCAGTAGTGACCTGCATGATGGGACAGAACATACTTTCAGCAGGTTTGCAGACGATAAGCAGTGGGAGGAACCTTTAATACACCAGATAGTTGGGTTACCATTCAGAGAAACATCAGCCTGGAGCAGTTCTGCAATTACACCTCAGGAGGGACAAACGCATATAGGAGAACACACTGGAAGCAAAACAATGGAAATACATTTTTTTTTAATAATAGAAATATTTTTTTTTCTGGATTTGCTCTGAAGCCTCTTATATCATCACTTGTACTTAATAACTTGTTTTATATTTTCATTTTCTGTTGGCCCGATAGACTCTTTCGAATCATCCCCCTTTTTGAAATACTTAGAAAAGCATTTACTCCTAGCTATTATGTCATTAACTCTTATATATGTCATTATTTACTAAAGCATATATATGTTGTTTTGTGTTTAAAAGTATACATGAACTGTGCATCATATTTATACATACTTGGAAAAAATACTCTTTATCAAAATTATGTTTTGGGTATATGAAAAGCTGTATCATTTTTTCCATCTCCTTTGATAATGTTTAGAATTTACAGATGATGATTTTGACTCCATTAGGACCTTTACAAGTAATAGATAATCGGAATGATGCGTATGTGGGGAAGAATTGTTTGTGGAAGAATTGTTTGAAAGCAGGAACTTAGAGGAAAACTAGGGCCCAACCAAAGTTTTGGCATTACAAAAGCTCACTTGGGGTGCTACAGAGTTGCCACTTCCAGGATGGCTGGTGCTCACGGACTCTGCTCCTCCACGGTTCCCTGGGCCACACAATCTGCCCTTCTCACAGCTGCAAAGGGGAGTAACAAAGGATGGAGCGGAGTGAAGACACCGTGGCCAAACTCTGTTGCACTCCCTGTGCTGGGCTGCTGATAAGCTGCACAGTGGCTGTCTAACGAGAGATATACGATAACATGTCCAGTGCTGAGCCAGCAAAGGTGGCAAATCACTCCTTTTGGATGAA
>NW_010576825.1:210324-274412 GCF_000705375.1 Tinamus guttatus | reverse complement strand
GTAAAGAAAAGTATAAAAGGTGAACTAAGGATGAAAAGGAGGAGGGAAGAAACCATCCTAACTCCTGGGTCAGTCGACAGGCTGAGCCCCCTTCCCTCCCCTCGGACTGGCGCGCCGCCTGAGGAGACTCGAGACTGAGAGGCCTCTCCCATCTTCTGGGGTGAGTGATGATTGCACATTTGTACATCAGAGCTAGCTAAAAATTAGGGACAAAAAGTCCTTTAGTTATGATAATTCAACAAAAAAATGTAACCAACTAAAAAAGTGGTGAATGTTACAGGTGAATCACGGTCTATTCCTTTTGTTTCCGTAGAACACTATGCTCCATGAGGAGAAATAGGAATAGATCAAATGAATGTGCATGATAGGACAAAGAAATAAAAACTGAAGGTCATACCTAAAGCAAAATAACTAAAGTAATTGCAATTTCCTTTCCTTTTCTGAAACATGGTGTGAAGCATTTACTCAAGTGCACAGCAGAATGTCTATTTTGCTGATATTATGCTCTCTTGATCAAATTGATTAACTTGTTCAAACAAAATAAAGATGTTTTCTTTGGATGCAATGCAGAGTTTATATTACTGTAATATTAATCAAGAGAACAATTTATTTCTTGTTGAGTCTTGCACCAACAAAGAGCCTTAGGCCATATGAAGTAACGTAACTTCATATCCATTAGTAACATCTTCTAGATATAAGTGAGGAAAGCACTTTGGCTCCTTATAGATAAACTAGTATAGATAAATCTTTGACACAGTCCTATGGTAAATGATCTGTGCTGTAACAATCATCTTTGATGATAAAGAGAAAAATCTATTGAATTACCATGTCAGTAAACAGCTGTTTCTGTTCATATTGTGCTAGCACCTGCAGCTATTGAAATAATAGTATTTATATGAGGATGGGAAGGTTAATTAACACTTTCTATACTGTTAATTCAACTGTACATCATCGCCACAGCAGAAAACACCTCTAGTTTTATTAGAGTGCTATAAGCTGAAGTACCTCCAAAGAGAATGCAATATTAGCATTTGAGTCTCTACATTTAACAAAGTGTTGAGTAGCTCCAAAAAAATCATATTTTGTCCTTTCTTGGAATAACAGATTACTCAAAAGAATATACACAGAGAAGGAATTTTTCACTGGTTTGAAAGTATCCATCACTATGGATCATCACTTATTGGTTAACTGACTTCATTTGGAAGTTATGAAGTCATCCATGTTTCTTATGAATACAATTCTTGTTTCTTTCCAAATATGAAATAGAAATATTTACTGAACACTTCAGTCTGTTCTTTGTTTGTTATTGCTTCTGTTGTTGTTATTATCATTACCACATCCATCTGGTGTTTTTTTTTTCTTTTCAATAAGCTTTGATTTTTTTCGCTCTTGCTATTCTAACAATTGGCTTTCCCTGATCTATTCATTATTCCTTGTCACTTCACTATATGCATCATAAGTTCCAATTTGGTTTCTTTTCTATTTTCTCTTCCCCCCCATTATCTTATTTTCTACTGCTGCTTTAAATCTTTCGTTGGAAGAAGAATGAGCTTTTGTCTGAAGATGTATCACTTTGCATGCAGTGAAAAACACATGACTGTTTAGAATCATAGAATCACAGAATGGTTGAGGTTGGAAGGTACCTCTAGACATCATCTAGTCCAACTCCCCTGCTCAACCAGGGACACCTAGAGCCCTGTTGCACAGGGTCACATCCAGGCAAGTTCTGAAGATTTCCAAACAGGGATTCCACAACCTCTCTGGGCAGCCTGTTCAAGTGCTGTCACGCTCACAGTAAAGTTCTTCCTCATATGAAACTTCCCGTGTTTCAATTTGTACATATTACCCCATATTCTGTCACTGGCTACCACCAAGAAGAGTTTGGCCCCATCCTCTGTACACCCTCCCCTCAGGTATTTATACATATTGACAAGATTCCTTCTCAATCTTCTCTTCTTCAGGCTAAGTAGGCCCAGCTTTCTTAGTCTTTCCTCATAAGATAGATGTTCCAGTCCCTTAATCATTTTTGTTGCTCTGTGCTGGACCCTTTCTAGAAATTCCACATACTTTATACTGGGGAGCCCAACATTTCTCTCCAACAGTGGCCAACAGAGAGACCTGGACAGGTTAGAGAGTTGGGCGGAGAGGAACCTCATGAGATTCAATAAGGACGATGGCAGGGTCCTGCTCCTGGGGAGGAATAATCCCAGATACCAGTACAGATTAGGGACTTGCTGGTAAGCAGCTCTGTGGAAAGGGAATTGGGAGTCCTGGTTCACAACAAGCTAACAATGAGGCAGCAATGTGCCAATGGGATCCTGGCCTGCCTTAGGAGGATTGTTGCCAGTAGGTTGAGGGATGTGATCCTCTTGCTCTACTCAGCTCTCAGCTCTGGTAAGGCTGCATCTGGAGTATTTTGTGCAGTTCTGGGCTCCCAAGCACAATTGCTGAACAACATTGACATTTAACCCTCACCTACCTCACCTGCTCTCATGACCAAAACACAATTTTTTTTTTGGAGCTGCCTTTGTACAGCCTCACCTATGTCTTAATGCATCCTTTTTAGTCCCACTCCAAGTGGAGCTCAACACTGTATTTCTCCTCAAACCCGAACCTTCATCCTAAACCTAGTGATAGTCTTGACATTGGCTATAATCAAGAGGAGTGAATGAGAAATGCTGTCTTGCAAACAGAATTGTGGTAGCATCATATATGCTTTGGCGTCCCCTTTGCAGTCCCATTCTCACGGGGCTGTATGTTTTGTCATGCCCCAAATCTAAACCCTAACCCTAGCAATGGATGTGACATGAAACCCTAACTCACCACCCTCTCCGAAGACTAAAAGAAAGAAGTAGTTGTTGGACACACTTGGTGAAGTCTCAGATATGGTTTGACCAGCCCTTTTTAGCTCACTCTTTGTGAGAATCAACAATTTATTTCTCCCCTAACTCTAATCCTATTTCTAGTGATGGGCATGTCATGGATCCGGGCACGACCCGGACTCCCAAGCACTGTTCTACCACATGCTCCTATAACTATATCCTGATAGGTGCTATCCTTCAGTTAATCAAGTTTGTTTTCATATGAAAAAATTGAAGCTATATATTAAGTGATGAAAGGAAATAGCATTTGTTACAGTTGAAGTATGTGAACAAATAAAGCTAATCACTCTGTTTTTCATGAACAAGATGATTTTTCTCTTCTTGGGTGGATAAATAAGCCTATTCTAAGGCACATACTGAGAAATCTTAAGAGATTCTCTAAGATTAGAAGTGTCCTATGAAAGAGCTGTATTTTTTTTCTAGAACAGGAATAATAATACTGTTGATAGTATTAAGTCCGATTGGACTATGCAATACCTTCTGTCATGAGTGCTAACTCAACATTAGTCTGTTAGGCTACTTTGATACTTTTTATTAATTAAACGATCATATCAAATTCCGCTTTGAATCAGTTGCAAAAGTGGATTGCAGTCTCTGACATGGCAAGGAGAGCAGCTCCAGCAGCTCCAGCTGGCGAAAATGCCCTGTGGCATCACAGCCCTAACTGAGAACATGTTGTTGTTCTGGGTGGAGGCGAAGACCCCTTCTTTGCACCATTCTCCCTCTGTTAACTGCGTTCCTATTAACACCTGACATATAGCCAAAAAGAAGATGGCATAATTGGGCCCCACTCCTTGTAAAAGTCTGAGGCAAATTACTCCAATATACCTGACAACATCCTATCCTTCTGATCCTGAGCAAACACCGACTGCCTTTATACAAGATGTTACAAAATTATCCTGTAAAGCACTGTATATTTTGCCTCTTCCGGCTAGGAATTGAAGCAGGTACACAGCGTCTACCATCAATTCCTCTCTTTAAAACATCAATCTCTTTAATACTATCAATTCCTCTCTTTAAAGGAAATATATACAAGCATAAAATAAAGCCTGTATTTTAATGGTGTACCGCACCTGGTAGAATTTGCACAAAATTGAGACCTTTTGCTCTGTATTTCCATTGCAAACTTCAGTCAGATCCAGCAGAAAACCACATAATAAGCATGTTGGTGTTATTCAGTATATCCTTAGGGATGTCAATTAATCTGGATATCATTTAGCATGTGGTATTAGTTTTATTAAATATGCAAAATTATTAATATTTCACGGCATCATTTAGTTGGATGTTTAAAAAAAGATTTTATGAATCTATTATTTAAATGAGACAAAGGATTATATGGTTCTTTATGCAGAAAATACATCTCATCTCCCTTACTTTATTATCTCATTTGGTTTTAGATGAAGGATGTCGGATTGCATAATGAGGGAACCAGATCTCATTTCACCAAGACTGCTCAAACTTAATGCATGTGCTTCAAGCTTCACTGTACTTCTAAGTAATAAGACCTTATATGTCATACTTTTTTTGCTTATGAAATGTGGAGAAGCACATTGTGAAGTTTCTAATTCCATGGTGTTCAACTGCCTGTGACATTATTAATTGAAAAGACTACAGTATATTATGGCTTTCTGGGTTACCATTTCTTCTTCATTTTAACATGCATGATTTTGTTCCTTTAGGGCTTTTGGAAGAACAAAAGCAAGTGTGTGGTCAAAGAATATCTAGCAATGATGCATGAGTAACATTTTTTCTGTACAAGATGAGCATTTCAAATGCTTTCTGAAAAGCTAACCACAAATGGATTTCAGAAGTAAAACATAGTAAGCAACCTTTTTTCTCTCTCTCTCTCTTTTTTTTTCTGTTATTAACTGAGTTAAAGTTGACTTCTTACCAGCTATCTCTGGTGATCATCACCGTTCCAGCACCCATTGTCATCTCCAGACTTTATCTTAAGAGTTCCCAGTTGTTCTCATTACTAAGTATATATGGTTTCCTTTGAAATGCCAGGAGTATACCTAAGGATTCATAAACCAATGGTGGTTAAATTCTTTTGAGGCTGTAAGTCTAATGAAATACTATGAAATAGTAAGTCTAATACCATCAGCTGAAATTTGTAATATGCTAAGATAGAAGCTGTGATTTCCTTGTTTTTCTTGCTGGATGAGAGCTATCATCCTCCACACACTGCAAGATCAAATCTCACATGAACAGCTAAGTGAAAACAGCACTGTTTGCAATAATTTCTGGGGATATGCTTAGGAATTTTAAATACCCCTAGGAATATGAAACCAAGATACTTATACACTGCTTATACACTACAATTCATGGAGTTTTAAGTGCAGTGTGATCTGTGCCCAGTCACAATGGATCATAGATCTAGAAACATCATTTCTAAAAGGCAAGTTCAGACTAACCACACATGTTTAGTACTGACTTATCCCCCTTGTTTTGGGAAGAAAAGCGTGTTAGGTCTTCCACAGATATTATTGAAGACATGGGGGCCTGGGGGAAGGAGGTGGTGTGTGGGACTGCAGCGGTATTGGAGGTGCATGACTTCTGAACTGCTGGGAGGTTGAGGTCACAGGATTAGCATGAATACAGCAAGAGAGTGTAATTTATTGCTTGAGAGAAACTGGCAGATGTGCGAAGATAATAGAACTTTAGCCCTTCTCTCAGAGTTTTTCATATAATAAATTCCATGCATTTGTAATATCTTTTCTGAGTTTGGCCCAAGAAATCAACAGGAATTGTCTTTTATTTTTTTTTCACGCAGCTGTTATTAAAGCAGCGTATTGTGCATTTTGAAGTGGTAGACTATATATGGTTAAGCTCTGAAACCATGTCTTAATTTGTTTTGCCGATTCAAAAGAGACTGTTTCATTTCACATCTGTAAGAATGCATCCCACACTTTTTAACTAATCTCAGCATTTTGGATTCCGAACTGCCATTTTTATATTTTGTAAGGAGAAAATTGCAAGCTATAACAACTTGTCTTCACTAAGGCGTTTCTTGGTAAACACACAAATTTGAATTCCTAGTCTTCCATTCATAAAATGAGTTCATGTTCCAGTCAAATGCATGTGATATAATATGTAAGCAAAACTGCAAGGCTTTAAAGTCAAGTTTTTCTAAATTAGTAAAAGAACACAATAATTTAGACTACACTCAAACATAAGATAAACAATCTAAAGGGATTCTATTAAGGCAAATCACATTTATTAGGCTATTCAGTCTGGCTATAACTCACCAGATGGATCCCATAGTTGTGTTTAATAGCTAACTTAACTGTTAGAGAGAAACTTCAAAATGAGCTGGTGAAATCACTGAAGGAAAATTTGGCTTAGTGATACATTCAGCATATAGCAATTGTTTGAATATAGAGCGCTGTGGATCTTGTTGCATTGTTTCTAAAAATTACATTTTAATGTCAAAAAAGACACTTTATTGGGCATTATTGAAACAATAATTAAATTGATTATTTTATGAACAGTCATTTGGAGGAACAGATTTTTTTCTTGTTAGTCAGTGATTCAGATATATATCTCACGAAAGTATTCGGATGCACACTCCAAAATTACCTAATCCAATGTTCCCTCCAGTATGTGTGGAACAGAGAAACTCAGTGCATTTTTGTAGAATCCTGAAACTCAGTGCATTTTGTAGAAATCACAAAGATGATTTCTGAGCCATTAGTCCAATCTTTTGGTAAACATTATCTTTGTAGAATGCCAAGGTATATTAAAATGTATATCAGCAATAAGAGAGTAGGTCTTTGATTCCCATCTAAGAATTTGTCATTAATACTGTTAAATAATACTTGCCATATCTTAATCAAAAACTGTATTTGAACCCACAGACCCCTAACGCCATAAAAAATCTGTTATTTCATTAGTGCACAACCACAGGAAGTTTTCAAAAAATTATTTAATTTTTCATATATTTATATTCAATATGTCCTCAAGTACCTTTTTACCTATTCCAAAGCTTGTTTTACAATCAATGAGCACAAATCTTCCAAATATATTGCTATGTGTGGAGGTATATATGATTTGGTTATGTTATACTCATTTTTTAATATTGTTTATATTTAGGAACACCTGCTGTTTGAATAACCACATCACATAAATTAATGCAGGTAGTAACTGAGTGTCTGGAATAAAACTAAATATTGCAGAGAAAGGGCAAGGGAAATGATGGATCTAATGGCACAGAAACATATAAAAATCCATATATCTTATTTGGAAATCAAAGTTTAGCCTTATTGCACTTTTTATGAAAAACGATTTACTTATACAAAGGACCCTGAGATGGATGCTTTGCATATGCAAATCTCTTTGTGTGGGAGGAGTTTAGACATTTCCAGAGGAATAAATTCTAGTTATCTACAGAAAATTCAGATAAATAAGACATGAACAGAGGACTGTGGTAAGCATTGGTTAGTAGGAGAGACTTTATTTGTTTGTTTGTTGAGCTAGATAGATCTGCTCTGTATTTAACAAGCATATGCACAAGATCACCTTCCTGTAGTGCCTAGGTTTCCAAAATCCTGACATGTCTTGTCTACTATTTGGTTGCCTGCTGTTTAGATTTTCTATTTTAATCCTGTTGTGGTACTGAGTTCTGGGTAAAAACACTAAAATGCCTTGTCTATCATGCACATGTATATTCTTTGAAGAAATACATAGGGGAAGAAGGAGGGCTGTGAGAATACTAAATACAAAAATGGCCTTGGCCATTCTCAAACACTGGCAAAATAGAAAATTGAAATAAAACATGCATCATAAATAGACATAGCCTCTTAGCATAGCTGTTTTATTCATCTGGTGTAAAAATGTTTTGGGGACTCTCCAGATACTTTCATTCCCTTAAAAATCTATCTTTAAAATATAGTTCCCTTAAAATTCTTTCATTACAAGGTTTGATACTTATTTTAATTCCATTTACATTTTCTTTTATAATTCCTTTTTACAGTTGGCCTAGTTCACATTATCAACATTACTTAGAATTTCACAGCCCTTATCTAAGTATGTTAACATCTATTTTCATAGACTATAGGGAAAAGCAGGCATGTAACTGTCTCCTGAAGTTCAAGCTAGTCATGGATAAAATGAACTCAGATCCTTTTCCATTGCCATTTCTTACGATTAACTCTGCACATTAAAAAATTTCTATCTTCCAGCTTTATGTCTTGCTTTTTGTCTTATACAGAATGAGAAAAAATTGATCTTTTGAATGTATTGAAATAAATTTTGTTGTATTCTTATAATTTCAGCCAAATGCCACAGACATTAATTTGTAACAATGTTGCATAAAACCTTCAATACTGAAATTAAAATTACATGATTACTAATACAAAATGAAATTTACATTATATATAAAAAAAGCCATACTATCGAAATATCCCATTTTGGTGGCTTTGACTGTATACAAAGTGTCAGACATAAAGCATAGTATTATTCTTTAAACTATTTTTTTTTCTAAATTCCCCTTGGAATTAAATTCTTATAGCTTTAAAACTTCAAGTCTAGGTTTTTTGATTGACTGTTTTTTCTTTGTTTGTTTTGCTTTGTTTTTAAGATTGATAAGTTTTCCATGACCAGAAAAAAACTACTTCAAACAACTGTGACAGAACATAATTTTAAAAATATGTCAGGAAAGATATTAAAAGAGCCCAGTCATGTGTAAATGCTGTCCTTAAATCTCATGAAGTAACATAATGTAAGAGAAAAAGCACTTTTAAAGTAGACCTCCAGACAAATGCACTCAGCTTGAGCTCTTCAGATACATCATTCATCTCTGTTTTGTATCAATTGGAATTTGTTCACTTTTCTATTTCAGACATAAGGCATGCATTTAGGTACATGAATATAAATAATTTGAAATGTGGAGTCCTAAGCACTTCCAATTCTGGCTAACGATAATGAGCATGTGGAAGATCAGCATTCATGAAAATCAGTCTGCTTTGATTTATGTGTCTGTCCATTAATTTATGTACAGAGGTTTGTTAAGATTTAAAATTATTCTTTAAACCTCTCTAAGCTAAGATGCAAGGAGTGTAAAATATTTTATTTGCACATTTAACAACATTTCTTAGATATAGAAATATTTTATTTTTGTTAGTATTAAAAAAATAGTTTAAAAGGATGCAAAAAGAAGCTGACCCCACAGAATCACAGAATCACAGAACAGTTGAGGTTGGAAGGGACCTCTAGAGTTCCTTTAATCCAACTCTCCTGCTCCAGCAGGGACACCTAGAGCACGTGGCACAGGGTGGCATCCAGGCGGGTTTTCAAGATCTCCAGAGAAGGAGACTCCACAACCTCTCTGGGCAGCCTGTTCCAGGGCTCTGTCACCCTCACAGTAAAGAGGTTCTTCCTCATATGGAAATGGAACTTCTTATGTTTCAATATACACCCATGTTTTAATTTATACCCATTTTCTGTGTATCACTTTTGAAACCATCTTCTCCTCAGTTACCAGACAACCTCCCTTATCCTTCCTTTGTTTCTAATCCTCATGTCCACATTCTTTTTAAAAATTTATGTAGGAAATTCCTACCCTAATTTTCAACATGAAGCTGATTAAGTTGTTTCTTTCCCCATTCACACCCCCCCAACAAATTGGACAGATATTTCTTTCGATGAACGGAAAGCTATTTCTTTTCTCTGCCTCTCTTCAACCTTTCCCTAGCCAATGAGCAATTTCTACTATATCATATTAGCCTTCCTGCTCGTTCTCATCATTTACTGATGACAGTAAATCAAGGCTGAAAGCATCGCTGTTTACAGCCAAATTAACATATTTCATCTAGTGTATGCAAATTATATGTAGCTTGTGTTGTTTTATTGAAGGCAAAATGCTCATTCTATGGCACAGTTAATTATTTCCATATCCATGTTTAACCGTGGATCAGATATATTTGTTTTTTTCACTATGGCATTTGTAGTCTTCTTCCTGTCCTTGAACTTGGCATCTTGAATCCAAACTGTTGAAGATGATATCATCTCTAAAGACTCTGTCATTTTAAGCGTGGTAGCTTAGCACAACAGAAAAATAACATTTTTGTATATAGGAATAAATAGATGTCAATAATCAAAATAGAAAGCACCCTGTCTGTTCTATTATTTGCTGAACATTAGCTAAGTTATTCTCAATTCTTTGTTTGGCGTTTTTTTTAATTGATGAGTTTTCCTCACAGATGCAAGATGTTCTTTCATCACATATTTAACTGCAAACCTGCTATGTGGAGCTGAACAATGAAACATGCTGCCAGTAATATTTTCATTGCCAATAACAAAAATTTTTATTTGTTCATAGTTTCATTTAGTAGCCTTACAATGCATTAAAATTCTTTAAAGGTAATATATGATGATGTTCTGTGAGGTTCTGTGTCCCAAGTACATATTTCAGCTTAAGAATGTTTCAGTAAGGGTGCAAACTGAGTTACAGTCTAAAAAATAAGCTGTTTTGCATGGACTCATCCATGAAAACAAGTTTTTTTCTTTCAGTTATTGTTGAAAGTTCTGTATCACATATGGAAATCATCAGTAAGCATTTATGGAAAGTGAAGTGCCTAAAGATATACAGTTCCTGTAACATTGTTTATCTACCCAAAGTATCACCAGCAGTGTTGATCTCATGACTGTAATCATATTAATAGCTTAGTTAGTGGAGAACCTGCTGTTATGGGTTGATTCCTTCAGTACTGCAAATTCTACAAATACGTTTATTTGGTGGGAAGAAAGTAGTACAGAAGCTTTTCCTTATGGAGAGGTGAAGTGGAATAAGCTATTTTCCCCTGCTTCTTTTATATTTTCCCTTCAGGAACCATCTGCCTTTGTTTGATGGCACCTGTGAAAAAACTTCTAAGGCACATCAGAAAGAAGCAGAGAGAAAAAAATGCACTTGAGAATGTATCAAATATTTCATTAGTAAGTTTAGTTTTAAAATGCTACTCTGTGTTGATTTATTATGGAAGTTGCAAGCATAGTAATATGAAGCTCATGCCTCTACCAAGGATGTCCATCTGTATTTGAAGCATGCACTATGGGGCTTAGAAACTGCAAAATGTTTCTGTTGGGCTCAAAATGCTATAATGACTGCCTTTGTTTAAATTTCCCCTAACTTATTCTGCTAGTAGGTTAGATTTGTTACAAATAAGGCCAGGAACTGGTCTCTCCTCTTTTAGGCATGTTCTTAGAGAAGGATCCATAGCTTCAGTGTACACACTTTCTAACAAAGTGTCTCTTTAGAAGGTGGTGTGTTTAAGGACACAATATCATTTTGATTCTGCAGGTTTAATGTTTATAGTTTCTAGAGAACTTCTATCAGGATAATATGATATCCATTGATTCAAAAAATTACTTTGCCCCATGGCTGTTGCTTCTTTTTTTGAAAGTGTTCCTGTACCCTAACAATGAGCACCTCAAGTGATCTGATAGTAGATTTGATATAGTTGATACTAATAAAATGACTAAGTAAAAAGTGTGAAAGCTTTGAACGGCAAACAGTGTGATTTTCAGTTCTGCTTTGAAAATTGTTTACTGTCTTCCATAGGAAGTGTGAGAGGAAAGATGATCAGAGATTTAGCTGTTTTCAGGACCAAAATCCAAATCTAATCCTGTGTTTTAGCTTTTGGTCAGTAACCTGCTTGCACAAGACATATCTTTTCACTGAAACAAAGAACTAAATAAAGTAATGGAGTCGTAATTTGTTGCTATTTTTATTTTGTTTTAAGCACATGGAGGTTCCAGGTCAAAAATAATATGATGGTACTATAAAAATATATATACAAATGGCAGATTCTCTTTTTCATGCCATTAAAAAAGTAAAGGGTTTTTTTGTCCTCATTTAAATAAAGAAAATAATATATCAAGGAAAAGCCAGCTATTCCTAAAATCCCAAGAAAATATGATGCATGCAATGTACTTAACATAAGTGTTGTTATCAAAAAAATAAGATGTGGTAGAGGATCTTTCTTGACAAAAGCAACAGACTAGATAAGATATTAGTCAGAATAATAAGCAGAAATTAATCAGAAATTAATTAGAATAAAAGGCAGAAAAGTTATTTCTGCAGTTAAGAATTTAGCACTACATTAGTAAAAAATTTAGATCAATCAAGAATTTATTTTATTTTTTTAGCTGCCAAAATCAGCATCATAAATGTGTTTATGAAAATCTCAGAAATCTAAAATAATCTGTACTAGCAAATCACCTATTTTACCTATACATGTCTGGAATGTACACAACAATTTAAGTTCAACTAAATTAAAAAATGCTGGTTATCAGTTTCACTTGATTGATATTACATGGGTACCATAGAAAATGTAAGTTGATTTATCATGTGAATTATATTTAATAGTCCCGACACTAAGAATGAGAATCACATTAAATTTTTTAAAAAAGGACACCTGAATTTAGACTCTTGAATTTGTAATTATTTTGTACTGCTTGAGGAAACAGTGTTCTTTGGTAACTTCTGTATTTTTGCCTTTTAGCTATGTTCTTGTTTCATCCAATGTTCACTCTGATAGAAAATCTGAAGAAGGGCTAGAGGAATAGCAGTTATGAATATGATAAAAAATAGGCTTTGCACATTATTAATTTAATAATCGAGGGGATGGAAGGAGGAAGAGTATATCTTCACTGATAATAATAAAAATCTCATTTATCATGTCCTTATATATCATCTCATTTATTATCTCAATTTAACTATGTCCACATGTAATCATTATAAACTTCATGTTATGATATGCATTAGAGAGGGATCGGAGGGGGCATGTGCAGACACACATTTCTACACTAGTTGCACTGTTTTATTTGCATTACAGAGATACAAGAATAAAATAGCAGTGACAGATACAGTATCAATTATATAAATTTAGAAGAAAACATTCAAATTGGGTTCCTGAAAAGGAGGGTTGGACAGAGTCAGAAAAATAGGAAAAATAAAACATTTGTTGTCCCAGATAAATACTGTGCTAAGGAGCCATGCACTGACATTTTTTACAGCATTGCAAAAGCAGGCTTTGGGTTTACAGTCAGTAGCAGAATGGTACACTGGCTTAGCAAGGCAGTTAAACATTTGATTATGCTTTAATATTTTACACATGAATAGTCCTGCTGACCTCTGAAGAGCTCCATCCAAAGCTCTCCGCAATGGACTTTAGAGGTGTAAGATGCTGGCTGTATGCTGCTGTGTCCATTGATTTCGGGTTTCTCATTACCCAGAGATTAATAAGAGTGGAAAAATTATGATTATTATGCTCAATATACAACTCTGAAAATGAAATATGTAATTCTTCAATACTTCTGGCAAGGAAATGGATTTAATATTTTTAAATGCTTAGAAATGTTAAGAAATGAAATGTAAATTTGTTTCTCTATTAAGCCAATACATTTCCATCTAAAGTGAAGTGAAAAAGCCAGTACAGTGGGAGCTCTTCAGATTCAGATAATAGATAATATGAAAAAGAGCATTCCCAAAGCATTTGTTCTTTCTTTTCCAGCTCATTTACTCTCCATCTATAAGCCTATTTGGAGCTTCTATTACACAGTGAATGGTTTTCCAATTTATGTCACATTCATTCATATTTTACTTACTGTCAGTAATAAAAAGAACACTTTTTTTGTCTTTGCAGCTTAATTTTTATTGTCATAATTAAGTATATCTTAATTCCACTTAATTTTATCACCATTTTAGTTCTGGGGCTGGGAGAGTAGCTCATTTAGCTTTCTCAGCAGTATTTTCAAACAAAATCTTAGTTTTCTGTGGAATCCATAAAACATATTCTCTTAACTACATGGATTTCTGGCAAATCTTTTGTTTTCCCCTGAAAGCCTGCCCATGAGGAAGGACTTTTACCACTTGTAGCTTTCTAACCTCAAATAGTTCTTGTGTTCAGCAGCAAATCTGGATACATCAGTGTTCCCAGCATTCCACCCTGGGAACACGTGCACCTGCACATGCCCACAGCCACAGTGCTGCTGTTTACCACCCACTCCATCCTCCACACACCTGGTGTTGTCCAAATCTCTCCTGTAGGTTAATTTTTAGTTAGCTACATACACTGTTTATTCCTGTTTGCATCTCTCTTACTGTTCAAGGGGGCACTGGAGCTGCAATGATGACTGAGGCAGTTATGTTTCCATATTGTATCTTTTATTCTTTTTTTGGGTGTCTTATACCAAACTTGGACAAATATTTGGGCAAAGCACAGCCTTTATGATCAGCTGTCGAGGAAGGTGAGAATTCTTGGGACTGTATATGCATGAAAAATAAATATCTCACATTCTCAGTTACCATCTTTCCTAGTCCAAGCAGAAGAAAAAAAGATTAACAAGAAAAAAAAGGTGGCATATTTACAAAGCAGTAACCAGGAGACATGTGGTTAATATTCTTGCCTCTAGTCCTAGTTTTCTTGTCCTAGTTCCACCATTTAACTATTTTTTATTTTATGTGATATTATATTCTTCAGAATGAACTCCGAATGAACCCCAAATAAACCTAGTACTGCAGTGCTAGCAAACTCTTTGGATAGAGGCCAATTTCCATTGCTTTGGACTTGTGTATACTTCTGTGTGGGTGACGGATTTGTTTTTGTTTTGCTGTATAGTGCTTTTACTTTGTAAGTGCTTTTAGTAGTGAGTGCCTGTGGGAGGCATCTAACTATTATTTAAAATTTCAGAAAGCAATTCTGCTAACAAATTAAATTAACTACACATTGCAGCGTTGTGAATTCTGACACTGTAACCTTGATTGGGGAACTCTTAGCAAATTCTATAAAAATTGTGTTCTCTTCTGTGACCTAAACAGCATGTTTTATCTTACTTGAAGGGATAATTGGACAGAACTCAAATGTAGCACCTCTCACTCAATCTGTCCTGTCTAGCCTGGCACATTTCTGGTCCATTTTGCCTGTACATGAGTTTTTATTCTAATGCTGTCCTAGTCTGCCTCTGCTTTATTTTCTGCCATTTCTCCTGATTTTTAAACTGCTCTCTCTCTTTTTATTCTCAGATCCTTTCTAGTGTTAAATGATTGGGTACTCTATGTCATTTACACATGATTAATAAAAGCTATTGCTCAAATAAGTATAAATAATGCCTTTCCAAGAGTCTTAAAGATATGTCATTGCTAGCTTCATATGATACCAGTGATTTAAGAGAGACAGATGTAATTTAAAGAAAAAGGATATCGTTCTGCACATCTGGTCTGACTGTCCACGTCATAACAGCAAATAATTTCATCCAGTGCTTGTGTGAATATCATCACGATCCTCTTGAATATGAGGATTTCAGTTTCTTAAATATCACATATTAGACATGAGAAACAAGCAGACAACGCAGATCCCAGTCTCTTCTTCTAGCTATAGAGGTTAAGAATAGTTTCTCCTCTTGCTATTGCTTAAATTGCTAAGAACCTAAGTTGTCACCAGAAAAACTCTGCTTCAGCTATTCATGGAAAATCTAATGCTACCCCACTCAGCTCCATATGCTCCACAGTCACACTCTGTCCCTATCTCTTTTCCATAAGTTTCTCCTTAAACACCCATTGCTCTTCACATTTTACACTTCTGACTACTTTTACCGCTGGTTTCTGATTCAGATGTTCCCAGAAGCTGTTGTGGAAAGATCATAAAGACAAAAATGTACAAAATCAGATGGCTTGGTGTAGTGTATGCAAACCAAATTCCCAAAATACGAATGCAATTAGTCCTAGAAATAGCAAAAAAAAAAAAAAAAACATAGCTTCTATTTGTTTTGTCATGAAATAAGGAGAAATAAGTACAAAGACTTTTCTCACAAGTAAATAATCTCTGTGAGCTACCATTAGTAGCTGTTTAGTAACAGTAACCTCAAAGTATTTTTTTAATGTGTGTTTCTTGCTCAGTCTCACTGTATCAGCAGCATATCTGAGAACTAAAATATTTTTTATTATGAAATTACTACCTTAAAAATTTCAAAGACTTCACTAAGGCTCATAAGCGTTTTGTACAAATCCTGAAATGATTTAGGATGGAGTTGTTTTAATATAATTAAGGAAAAAAAAGAAATTTCAATTTATTTTTAGGTGGAAAAAATGCCAGGTTTTTTCAACAAAATCAAGCAGAGTAAATGGCTCAGAATTAGAAAGCCAAGAAAAAAAATCCATCTTAACTGTATTCTTTTCAGTATCTGTGGAAAGGCCATTTTATAGGCACTCAGTAAAACATTCATCTATCGTTTGTTAAATTTTTGGTATTGTTTCCACTGTGAAAAAGTTCCTGTGTTCTGCAAAGATGGATGCATGACAAAATGAAAGGCCCAGGGCGTTTATTGGGGGATGCAATGGGGGTTATGAGGGAGCCGTAGCGCCGATGCTCTGTGTACCTGGGGAGCCCTGGCCTCGGGCCGGCCGCTGTGGGGCATGGCTTCTTGGGAAGCTCTGCACCTCCGTGCATCCCTCTGCAGATGCTGCCAGAGCAGAAAGGATGAGCTGGTGCTTCGATGGATTGGTTTCCTCTTCCTTACAGGTGCTCAGGGACTGCAGTAGTCAGAAGAAGCCTGGGATTTCACAGGGCTTATGTGGAGTCCTGGTTGTAGACGCAGAGGGTCTGAGAGCATAAGTGACTCTGCAGAGGACCCTTCCCAACCTCCAGAGCAGCTTGTGTGGAGCTCACATGTAATCAGCTGTAGGCAAGCTGCAGCCAGAGTCCCTGGGTGTCACGTATCTGACAGCAATTCTGTTTTCAATTAAAATGGCATTGTCAGCCCTGCAGTCACAAGTGCAATGCCAAGCTGCTACGAATTTTCTTTTACGTTTGTCCAGATGCACCTGCACCTGTATCCAAGGACTTAGGCACCTCCAGGCAAATAGAAATTAATGCCGTGGTCTCTGAGATTTCTTTTGAAAGCCTTTGGCTTTAAGATGACATAACAACAAAAAAGAAATCTAGGAAAAAAAGAGTTTCTTTACCACCATAGCCAGAACTCAGTGCATGCTCACAACTTTATTCAAGCAAAGCCTCTGGGGTATGAAGTTCTGGGACTGCACTGAACACACTGGGTTGTAGGGGAGGACAATTGTAGGCACGGGACCTTTAGGTACAGCATTAGAGGCCGGCTGGGTGACTCTGTGTTTTGCTATCTGCATCCAAACTATCTTTCTAGACCTGGGTAGATACTATTCCCTCAGCAATACCTGATTTTCTTGCTAGAGAGGGTTAGTTGCATTTTTGTAGAAAAGAATCTGACCAGGTTTTGTAAAACCAGGGTAGGAGGACCCTGGAGTGCCACAGGATGAGACAAACTGGCAGTGCAGTTAAGCTGTCAGTGATGCACTTGCTAGAGAGCTGCGTGCAAAAGGTAAACCAGAAGAGATGTGTAATCTGTGTCATTGATATTTCCTGCATGTGCCTCCAGCTAGCTGCAGGACTTTCTTATATTCCAGTATTCTTTCTCATTTCCTACTGACCGTTTTACTTCAGACTATGAACTGATTTCTATGATCTGGAGTTATTTATTCAAAACTTCTTCAGGTTACAAGTACAAACAAATACCTAATTTTGTTTTAGTTCTTGGTTGATATTATTACAGGTCTTCCAGTCAGGCTTGCTGCAGGTTTGTTCTCGTAGGTTTGTGCTACGAGCTTTCATGCCACCTGCTTTTGCTGTGCATATTTAATTCATGCCACCAGGGGCTGAAATTCATTACTATCTGTCGGTTGCTGTTTGCTTATTTTGCATGAAACGAGCCAGTTATGTCAACCCTGCTCATAGCCCATGCCTCATAAAAGACTATAGCCAAAATTGGCACCTTTGCTAGCAATAGTCTCAGCAGAAGAATCAAGAGCTGTAAAGTCTGATGTAAACTGACAAAAATCTAAAGGAGCTCTGACATGTGAAATATCTTGAGAGTCTCCTCCAAGGACATTGCTAACTTCTCATTGTCCCATGTGAAGTGACAATCAGTAGAATAAATGTTCAGAATGGTATTTGGGTGTCTTCTGATTTTTGGATGGGAAAGTGATACTTTTCCAAAGGAAGTTTCTTTTGCTAATTAACAGCTTTTGTTATTATAATTTAATTTTAAGGGAAGTTTACTTAGCTACATCTTTACAAGCAAGTCTGAGTTTATTGGGCATTTTATACTAAGCTACAAAGTTTGTTTTTTTTTTATGGTCCTGTCATTAGACTTTTTAATTGGAAATGCAATTAGTAACTGTTTCTTCCAACCCCAGTAGAATATTCAAGGTAGGCTGTAAAATCTATTCTGTATTTAACACACAAATAGAAAGTTAGCAAAGAATTTCTATCAGCATGTTAAATGTTGCTTCTATCTCCGGCACCCTTGAGGGTGCAGCAACTTTACCTGATATTAATATATTCAAGCATTCTTTCATGGGCTACATCATTTCTACATAATTCATGCTAAAAATGTAATTTTCTATTAGTGATGGATGACCAGTTATTTATACATTGTGTCCTGGGGTTTTACTTTCCAAAATAGATTTTTAATAGGCGCTACATCAATTAGTATGTATTTACCAGTCTTTGAAGATTAACTGAACTCTGACTACTATTAAGAAGAACAGAACTCTTGTTCTTCAGGCAGAACTCTGACTGCTATTAAGAAACAATCTTTTGATATCAATAATTATCTGATTTCTGTTTCTTTTTCTCCTATGTAGGCTGTGCTGAAATTACTTCAGTAATATCTGTAGTCCTCAGATTTCCTTGATTGCAGTCAATGAGGTTTTGGGCTTACAAAGGCAAGTGGAAGGCTCATTAACCAGCAAGATCCTGGGAATCAGAACACACTGAGTGTCTGTGCACTGCATCTGGATCAACTACTTTTGTCACTTTTCTTTGATAGTTGCCTACATTCTTGGGTACTGAAGTTTATGAAATGATGTGTCATTGATGGAAAGCATCATCCACTCTTTATTAAAAGAGTTCACAAAATAGTTCTGAATGACTGTGTGGAAGTGGCCGAGGATAAGAGCATCAGGCAGTTGTGTTGTTCTTCATCCTGTTCTAGCCCAGTAAATGAGATTTTTACCATTACTTATAGCAGGCCACAGTCTTTGTATCAACTGACAGTGAAGAGACTCAGGACCTATCTGGGTTTGTCTTGTCTTGAGCTTGTTTTAGCAATTTACAGTGTTTCTCCTATTCTTTTCAGGATTTTGAGTGTAGCAGCTTTGTATTTGTCATATTTGGGTTATTTAACACTGAATTACAGTGACTGAGGGGGTGGTACAACTCTCGTTCCTCTCATTAGGATGACAGACCCCCAGATATTTATGAATTTGGCCTAATTTAGAGATTTTCAAGACTGAAAATTTTTCTAAACATTCTGATCATATTCGGATAAAATCTTCATTAGAGTTGTTTAATGGAACTACTGCTTATACAATTAAAAATACGTATAGGAATTTGTTCACTCAAATGGTTTTTCCTTTCTGTTGAACTAAATATCCAACTGATAGCAGCTGTCAAGCATTTTAGATCACAGAGAAAAAGCAATAAAAATCTGTTTTCATACTTGCAATGACTGATTGTTACATATAACCACTGCATTAATTTAAAACTTTTTAATTTAACAGAAGCATCCAATAAGTCTCACAACAGTTGAAAACAATTGAAAACTATTGCTGCTGATGGTAGGCAATACATAACTATGAATAATAGCAAACACTCTAATTTTGGAAATGGACAGTGATATGAAGCGTCAGTTGTGCCTTTATCAGCAGCCTACAATGTGTGGTGAATCTCACAAAGTGATGGGATGAGAAATCACTTTTTTTTTTTTTTTGAGACACTTGCAACTACATTCACTTCCAAAGCAAAGCAATCCTTAAAGTAGTCTCCCTTGCTGCAGTAAGACCATTCTCACACTGGTGGGTGCGTGCCACAACAAGGCAAGGTACCATAGCTTCTCTATCATCTTTGCTCTGAGACAAGAAAATCTAGCACTTTCCTAGGCAGTTCTTTTTCCTATATTCTCTTTTCTAATGGAGCAGCTGCACGCTTTTTGCTTAAACTGAGGCGCGCTGGGGTAACAGAAGCAGCAGTCTGGGCAAGGGCTGTGGGAGGAAGGGTGGCTACTGAGAAAGGTCTGGAGGGCGCAGGTTAGACTAAACTATTTTTGAATGTTTAGACCGGGAATTGTTAGACTTAATTCTTTTCCATGTGAATGCAGAGATCATTGTGTTTCCCTTGTGTCCTTTTGCTGATGGGGCTCGTCCAGCCTGCCAGACATTCTCTGAGAGGTAGCTGAGAGCTCACAGGGTGCTTTGTCAGCCTGCGGAGGGAGCAGAGCAGGGGGCACAAGGGTGTTTCTGATTCCCTGGCTCTGCTGGCTCTGTCAACATCACTCTTAGATCAACTTCAGGGTTCCTCTAAGTTACACCTACAACCAATGCTCTATGGGTACTCTTTGAGGAGCAGAAAAATCACTGTTTTAATGATGGAACCATTGCCTGGAAGGGTATGGGAGGTTTATTTTGTTTGTTTAATATTCTTTACTTATCCCATTAATAACCTTTCAGTCTAGATACAATGCAACATTAACAAGAAGTTGAAACAGGAGAAAAAAGGTTTGTGGTATTTGCTAATAACTTCTGCTGGTCTGGGAAAATTTATAATAAATCACATTAACTCACTAATGCATCCAAACTGAAATGTATATCCATTTAGCTTAGTTTATAGGACCAAAGGGGTTTACCGAAGCATTAAATCTTTAAACTTAAGTAATAATATCTGAAAGCTAAGTCTTACTTAAGCGATTTTTTTTATTGTGGTAGAATTAAAAAAAAATCAAAAATTAAGAGGAACATTGATGTACTTCCTACATTTCCTCAAGACATGAAATTGTTATAAGTATTACATAGCTTGAGTTGAAAAGTTCATCAAGAATGTGCATCACTGAAATGTTTGTTTCACTTGCATAAGTGCAACTGTCATTACAGGGGTGTAATCATGATTTGTATGGGCTTGAACCAGATGATGAGCTGGAAAATGCTTCCTACGCATAAAAGAAGCCCTTATTATATAAGCATATCTGCATCTAATGTTGGAAGTAATAGGGATTTGCAACAATCTTTGGACATTAAGGATGTATTGCAATGATTTACTTGTCTCCAGAGTAGGCTGCCGATCTTTAAGGATACTCTAGCCCTTGTGTTTCTAGCCAACGCACAGTAGTTAAAGTGTTATACTTTGTCTTAATTCTGCTCACTAAGCCTTGGTCAATGTCATCAGCTTTCTCTATAGCTGAATTTGCTTGTTGCTTGTGTTCTACATTATGGCTCAGATTTCCATGATACTTTGCTACAGACACTTTTCATTTTTTTGTCTTAATTCTGCTCACTAAGCCTTAGTCAATGTCTTTGTCATGGCTTTATCAATGAATTCTTAGCTCTTTATTTTAGTTAGTATCTTTTTGAATCAAAATATAGATACTTTTATTCAACAAAATTGTTTATTTGAGGATTTCATTAAATGTGCAGTAAAGCAAGATGAACTTTTATTAGAGTCTTGTGTATTTTATAAGAATTTCCCCAGTCCCCTCCACCTTCTCCCATCCCCAATTTTGACTCTCAGGATTTCACGTTATTGTGCTGAATTGTGCTGAAAACTGTCATGCAACTACAAGTCATCTAAATGATGAGTACTTAAGGCAATTTATGGTACTTATTTTCAGAAGTTAGCTATAAGTGCTGCCCTCCCAACAGCTTTAAGATGCTTCTGTAATGCACATCTGGTTGGTAGCAGTAATGAACTATAAATCTATTTACATAGTTCAAATCCATTTCTTGGGCTTATTGATGATTGTAGTGTCCTAAATATGGATTCCTGGAATGAATGACACTTTTGCCAAATTCTGGCTATTTTTGTTTGTATAAACATGTTGGTCACTGTTCATAAAGATTAATAAGGAGGCTATATTTAGTATCTCAGCTATCTCTCAATTTTTTTTTTGAATGTGGGTATCTTTAGTACTAAGGCTGATGAGGGGAGTGGGGAGGAGATTTTCTGCCCCACTCCCCTCAGAAAATACTGAAATTTAGACATTTCTGCAAAAAAAGTAAGCATTTGGGAAGTACTTTCAAAATGCCAGAACACTTGTATATTGTAGTTAATGGCTTTTGGTGATACGAATGTTATAGTTAAAAATCAGGTAATCTAAAGTAATTCAATCTTAAACCCAATTTCAATTGTAGCCCACATTAGTAATAAATAGATAACAGGTTCAACTATCAGCATCATATTGGTATGGGTTGTGAAATTCTCATTCTTTACCTTGATCACTCAAATCCAATCAATTTCATGCAAAATCAATGTAGAATTTATTAACTCTCTCTTTTTTTTATATCTGATACACAATGTTGTATTTTTTTTCTTATGTTTTTTAAGCATTTTACCAATTCCCTCTGAGAGGAGAGATCTTTATGAATATTGGTCACTCAGTATTCATACTGTGTTATCGTGTAATTTTCTTATCAAATATGTTTGCATGCTTTTAGGCAATAAACCCAATCCAAAGGTAATGATATAGACTTAACTTGCATAGCATATATCATCTTTATAGTCATAAAACTGTGTTAAAATTGAGTTAATTATTAGCTAAAGACACACCGAGTTTAAAGTTACGTCACAGAAGCCATCTTTGATTTAAACTGCAAATTCCGAACGTGTGATTCTAAACGTGTTTCAAAGTGATCCATGTGAATGCTGCTTTTCCAGGATGCCTCATGACAAATAGTAGATAATTCAAGTAAATCTTTCCCAAGTGAAAACTTGGATACTGGCATAGCCAATGAACAAGTTTGTATTCTTCTGTGTGCTATTTGGCTTTGCTCCTGTGAATATTCGATCAGCTTCAGGAAGTGAATTCCAGTGTGGTGATGGCTCCCCTGCTCCTTCCGGGGAATTGTGCGTTTTCACTGACCAGTGCGGTGGCAGCGGAGAGGAAAAACAATGTGAGTCTCAGCAAGTTTCATTATAAATGTGATAAAGTTTGAACCTGGGAGCAGTGAGAACTGGAGGGGAACTTTCATGTTAGAAAAATATTAGGAAACTCTTTCTTACCCTCTTCTTCATCTGATTTTCTAAAATTTTTGAATTTATGAACTGATAGCCCTTGATTAATGTTTGCGACATTAAGACACTATAAATATGTGAGTTTCCACTTCCCTTAGAGAATTTGAGAGTGCACTTGAACTGAGGTAGTCTGAGACTTGCACCAGAAAGCTACTATTCTCATAACATAAACGTATTCTGCAAACGATTTCATATGATGCATAAGGTAGTTCTTCTCTTTTGTGTATCCTTGTTCTGGAGTAAGAGACTCATAATTTTACTAAAGCATTAGATAGCTTCTCTCATTCAACATGCACAAAGGGATCTACTGTATTTGTTATTTTTGGTTTTGACATCACATTTTACTGCAAGTAATCTTTAGATGCATCTGTGTTTTCTGCACCCTGAAAAAAAGGTTATTAGAGCAATAATGTGGTGATTATATTCTGTTCATCAGTATGTTTGTGATTAGTGCATTCCGCGGAAATCTTGGAGAAACAGCAGCAACTTAAATTTGTGTCCTTCATACTGCAAATGTGTGACAAGAGTTTTGCTTGTTCCAATATAATTCTCTGTTTAATACAAATATGGAAAATATATATGTCTGTTATGGGAGCCTGAAATAACTCTAGGATACTTGATTTTTGTTTCTCTTACACATAGGAAAATTATTAAGACTGTGTTGGATAATATATTTCATAAATTTATTATACTAACTAAAATATATCCAGGTGGAAATGGATGATGCCACTGGCTGAAAGCTATGCCTGTTCAGTCCCTTTCTGTCTGACATCTAAGTTTAGTTTATCACTTGCACTTGCAAAATATACAGTTGTATGCAACACTTTACTGCATAGGCTTGAAATTCTCATTGTGCTTGACTTGATTTCACTATAAACTTTTCTTCCAGGCAGGTTTCCATAATGCAATTTCTACTATGTTTGCAGAATGAGCAGCAAGATGTGCAATATGCATTCTTCCATTAATTGTTATGAAGGTTTTTTACACCTGTTAAGCCACATAGTGCTATAGAACAGTGCTGTCTATGAAAACAGGGAAAAAATAAAAAATAAAGGTAAAAGACTTGTTTGCAAAAATTGTAGCCAATGGGCAATGTAAATAATCTTAATATCAAAAAATGTTTTATTTAAATTAAGGGTGAATATTAGGTGTAAAACTGGGCTTTGAATATTAAGTTGTGGATTCTAAGGCTGTTTTGGATCATGGTCTGGATCACACCAGTAAGGAATTTAGTTTTCAGTTGCGAAGAATCAGGGTGTTGTTTTGAATGTTTTAGCCAAGTTATTGTTTTCATTTTTTGCAAAGTTGTTGTTTTCAGGATTGGAATTTCAGATGACTCTTTTAATGTCATTTTGAACTTGAGAGCGGGCCAGTTTGGGCTTTGCCCACAGTATCAGGAAGGCAGGGTCACTACAGTCACTTGGAGATGAAGGCTTTAAATATTTGTTTTCTTCACAAGAAATTCTGTAAAAATGAACGCACACATTTTTTTTCTTTCTGGTCTCTCCCTTTCAAAGCAATAGCTTCCTCTCCCTTTCAAAGCAATAACTTTTTTTTTTTTTTTTGGTAAATATATATTTCAGAAAAAAAGTTGCATTGGATTGCTTTCAGATTAGATGTTCTGTGAAAATTACTATATCCTTTAAAACTTAATCATGAGTGATCAAGGTTTTAAATTTAAAAAGAAACTGTGCTTCTTACTTTGTGCTTTTTTTTTCCAACCATGAGAACATTCCTGTGAAATTATTGAGCATATTTTACATGTTTTATGTAACATGAAGGGAATATGCTCCAGCAGTACTTGTTTTTGATGAACCATTGATGTGCTTTTCAATCACTTAAAGAGCTAAAGAATAAAAACAGCAATAAAAAGTTGGCTGATGAATCAGCCAATCTGCACATTAACTTGAGTCTTAAATGCTTACATGAATTATGTTTTTCCTCTTTCTTGCCTTATAATTAACTGTTGCAGTATGTTATTGTGAATATGAAAGCCATGAAATTGGACATCATAGCGTGACTATAAATGCAGCAATTGCAACTTTACTTAAAAAGATCAGTGAACTGCGGCAATCTAGCCTAGAATATAGAATAGTCCAAAAGTGTTGTCAGTAGGCCTGAGGTGAGCACTAATTTGAGAGGGAGCACAAAGAGTCTCTAGTTCTCACATTTAAATAGAAATACTAATTAGAAAGCAGAGTCTCAGCCTGCTCTTCTTCTCTGCATCAGGGGAAAAACAGATGATGTGAAAGGTACCACACGGTGCATGAAATCTGGAGACAATCTTGGTATAGTTCCCTGCTGTTCAGGATGAAGTTGGAAAAAAACTGCTGTCCCTCCCTCCATCCCTGGAAGAACTGTTCCACCAGGCTGGATCCATTGCTAGAAGGACACATTTTTCATCCTTTTTCTAAACTCCGTCACCCCACAGGGGAATATGAGAGGACAGGAGAAACAGTCCTTACCCACCACATTAGAATATGTTCTGTAGAAGAAAAGGTCAGTGGGATGGCAAAGAGGGAGGAAAGCATGTGTTATAGCATGTGCTATTCTGAGCACTGCATATTTTCTCTGAAGAGTGTTTTTTTTGCACTAATGTAGCTGATTATCAAGCAAAATGAGCCTTGGCAAACTTCAGAACAGGGCAGAAGACAAGAGCCTCACCTCTCTGCTATTAAATCCCATGGGGTTGCTGACAGTAGGCTCATAATCTGCACATATACTCAGTAAATCAAAGTATTCTTGCACATTTGGTTGTTGTTTTTAAGATTCTTCTTCTGAAAAGTGTGACTTTGAAACCAATCTGTGCCAAGTCTTTCCTGACCTGAATTTACAACCTGGATGGATTAGAAGAAATGGCCGATCTGGTATGGGGTCACCTTTCTCTGACCATACTGGGAATGACACTGGTAAGAATTTTTAAGTCCTTTGAAGGACTGGTTTGTATACATTATGTGTGTGTCTATTTTGTTTACCTGAATTTCTTGATAGTTCAGGTGGATTCAGCCATACGTTTTTGAGATAAAATGGAGAGACGTTAGGGCTTTTATGTGACTGTAATTGCAATCACCCAGAACCCCAGAAAAATGAAAATCTGTAAAGCAGGTCTTTGAGAAATAAAGAATGAGTCATCGAGACTTATGTTGATATGCAGTGATTCTCCCTGAGTCAGCTCTGCCTGTTTGGAGATATCTGGTTATAATTTCAGTCTCAATAGATGCAAACTTTAGAAGGGAGAACTGATTCCTCCATTCTGAGATCTATTTACATCTCTTTTTAGATTGGCTGCTGAATGCCTAAAGTATGTGAATTATCTGTGAATAATATTACTGTTCCATATATTTTTGGTGAAGGAAAGGTGACTTTGGATCTGGGAACTGAAAGAGCACTAACAGCTTGTTTGAGCCAGCTTCTCTCTCAATCTTATTACCTTTCCACTCTGCATCAAAGACTGTCCCTCAGTTAAGCAATACATTATCCCCATACATCCCTCCTTATGCTTGTCCAATCTCCAAGGTAACCTTGTTTTCTAAAACTTGTTTTCTTCCTTCCCAAGTAAAAGAATTTCTCGAACCATTTTTGCTGACTCAACATGTTTTTGTTTTGTTCGTCTGTTTTTAAAGCTGCAGAGCACTTTTTCTACTTTACAAATCTGGTGTTGTAAGAAACCAAGGAAGGAGGGAAAGAATCAGATAGGCATTCTCTATCACAACAAAAATGTGGGCTGGATGAAATAGTCACTGCAAAAATTTTGTAAAGCTTTTCATTTACCTATATATATATATATATATATATGTACCTGTATACATATATATATATATATGTATATGTATATTCCCACAAGTCCTCATTCCACAGCTGAAAACTTTCAGCATGTTCCATAATCATTAAGCTTTACCCATACGATGTGCTTCTAACACCTTCATTCTTTGCTTATGTGTGCGCTACACTTCTGAAAATAAGGATCTGTTTAGAGGAATATTGGGTTAAACTAATATTATTGCAGAAGTCTGAGCTACTATCCAGGCCATTTTCACAGAGATAGGTTTTAATCTCCTGTATGAAAGTTGCGCAACATTTTGTCTTTAAAACAATAACATTGAGAAGCAGATAAAAGACAAATATTGTGGAATAAAAATATAATGAACTCTGGGATAGAGTCAAAACTAAGTAACCAGGCAACAGAGTCTTGTTCTACCTGAAGATTCTAGGGTACTATGTTTTGTTTAGTAGCCTACAGCATTCCTTTAAGATGTAACAAAGACTTAAATCTTCTTCCCTAAATCCAATGAAGGTCACCCTCATCTTGCTAAGAACTCGTGAGAAGGGAGAAAGGGGGAAAAGCTGACTTATGCAGGCGTTCAAAACCAGCACAAGACTGAGAACCAACAACTTCAAGTGTTTAGTAGAGAGCTTGCAAAGCTGCTCAGTCAGAGGGAAAACGATCACCTGAATAGTCCTCTCCACTTGTCCTGTGGGCTCAGGCAACATTATGTCTGTCATGTCTAAATTGGACTGCAGCCAAATTTGTCTAGGTTCTAACGGTCTAGGAAATATTTATCTCCTTATGGTAATTCACAATGTTTTCCTACTGCTGGAGACTTAGCAGTGTTTTTTTTACTTTAGTTCCCACTTAAAAAAAAAACAGAAAAGGCGTTGTATGGTGACACTTGAGTACTATCCCATGGTATTAAGTGCACCACTTCCTGCCCTCATGATAAGTAATTGTGCACACATTAACACAAAGAACAAAGTTCATGAGGCAGATGTAACTCCTTTGAGTATATACGTAATCATTTACTAGAACCCAACTGTTTATCTTTCTCTCTCTCCTCCTGGTTTATTTTCACTGATAACATAGCTGGACAAGCAGGTGAAAACTATTTTAAAGAAAGAGGTGGTTTTTACTCATTGAAATCTGTAATCTATGCAGAGTTAAAATGCAGAATTATCTTTTAAGAAGTTTTAAGAAAATCACCATTTCTGCCCCATCTGTGTTAAGAGAATCCTGTGGCAGATGAAACCTGATTTTTGCGTATAAGTCAGGTACATTTGATTTTAGAAGACTAAAAGAAAAAAGTTCAGTATTTACTGGTAGCATGGACAGCCTGAGGCAAACCCTTTGTATGGGGAGGACACAACCTCCACTCTGTAACAAGGTATTTTCCTGTACAGTCCCACTCCAGGCCCATTTTTAATTTCATTTTCCCAAATAATGCTTCCTGTTGTAATAAATTGGTCTTGCTGGTCACAATGGTTGCTCTTTTTATGCAAGAAATATGCAATCTCTTTAATAATTGTGATTCAAATTCTTTGATCAGCTTACTGAGCCAATCCTAGCTTTGTTCAGAAAATTGGCATTTTATCTGCACATGAAAATTTGGAAAGGTGTACTTGATATTTCAGCTGAAACATAAAGAGAAGTGCTGTGTCAATATTTAATATGAACAAAATCTCAGTACCCAATGGTTGCATTTGTGGTGTGAATCTTTTTCTGGGAAAAATTGTGGTTGATTTTTTTTTGTTATTAACTTGTACCTGTGTGTTTGTCCTTGTTTTACCATTTTTTTTTCCAAACTACTAAAGTTTTTGATTCTTTTTACTAGCTTATTTCCTCTCATGGTCTTCTGATATGGGATCCTCCTCTGCAACTTTAAGGAGCAATGTTTTCCTTCCAACTGAAAAAGAACATATTTGCCAGGTATTTTGATGCATAGTCCTTGTAATTAGTCTTTAGTTGTAGTGCTTCCCTGGAATAATCAGACTTTCTTTGTCTTAGATTAAGTTTTATTATTGGATCGGTCAAATGAATGCGACGTTGATGGTGGGGCTTCGAGAGCACTCTGAGGATACCATTAAAAACATCTGGCAAGATTCAGCAGAACGACAAAATCAGTGGATAGCAAATACAATCACAATCAATAGCACTGAGATGTATGAGGTTAGTATATTGCAGTCAGTAAATATTTTATAAACCATGTTTTCTAATAGGGCAAAATTCAGTGAATAAAAATATCTTGTATATGGAAAGAATTATCATAAGATAAAGGAGAGACAAGCTATTAGGACAGTCATGAATGACGATAACAAACATTGCTTTTTCCCATCTCAACAATGTTAAAACTAAGATCAAATCTCATTTAAACAGTGCCTATACTTAAAATAAAAACCTCATTCTCATTGCATCAAAAATTTGTGCCTGACCTTAGAGAAGATAGATACACTTAGGAGCTTAACTTTGATTCCTGTTTTCTCTTAGGCTCTAGCTAACTGTACTGTTAAACTGGAAACTTTATTTATAAATGTGTTCTGAGAGTTTCTGCAGCTGCATTCCTGGTGACAAACTTGGAATGTAATTATTCATCACAGATTTACTATTCATTGTGGCTTTGAGCATTTATCACAGAACACAAGCATACGGTTTTATATTGCTCAGAATTGCTGAAAAATAATGCAAATTTCACAGACTATTCCAATATTTTTATATATTCATTTACACAAAACATTAGCACAATAGATGTAACTCAAGGCAATAGTATCATGGATAATGCAAATGCTTCCTATTATGCAAAATACTCGAGGGGAACAGGAGAGAACAGAAGATTGAATATATTTTCTCCTATGGAGTTGGATACTGTGAGGAGTTGGCTAGCATGTCAACCCAAAGACATTCCTAGGGTAAGCACAACCTCGTTTCAATAAATATAACATCATTACCTGACTTGCATAGGTAACATTGTATGGTAACCTTTGCGTAACACAAAATCATAATTTTCAAAACAATATTTGCCTGCTCAGCCATTGACTGAGAATATATATTATGAAATAAATGTATCTAATTTGATAATTTTCCTTTATCCAAGCAGACATACAGCAATCAGATTGTATTGGCAAGATTTACTTCTAAATTTACCATCTTCTAAATGCTTAGAAAATTGACTGGATTTAGGGACAGCTAATATATATGGAATCTTCCTCATCTAAATTTCTGGATCAAATCTTAATTAGATTATGTCTGAGGCTAGCAAACATTGCTATCTTTTGGCTTCTGTAAAGGGAACTGATGGGCACGGTCCAGCTCTAAAGAGGCAGATATCAAACTTTCTGCAGTAATCTTTACAATTGACTCAAGAGGGTAGCCAGGCACCTCACCAAATACAGTATACCAACCAAATACCAACAGTTGACACTGAGCAAACCATACTCTTTTGTTGCACATGTTCTCACCTGTGACATCTTGCAGGCTGTTGGTCATTCAAGTGAATACAACTCGCCTGACCTGAACATGTTATTTTGAAACTACAAGGTCTTCAGACTTATAGGGATGTCTGTGGCCTTTTTTAAGAGTGGCCAAGTTATGTAAAAAT
Source organism: Tinamus guttatus (assembly GCF_000705375.1). The sequence goes on along the minus strand of NW_010576825.1, from coordinate 244,073 downwards.
GTAGTAGGAAAAATATAATAAAATTTCCAGGCTACTGCGTTTCACTGTATAAACCTATAATTGACTGTGATATGATGACATTAATATTTTGTACAACACAGTTATTCTTTCCAAGTAGACAGCAATATGAAAGTTAATCATAAGTCAACAAGCATGTCATTTCAAAATTTTCAAACCAAAACTGGTATCAGGGTTGCCCCTGTTCCCTCATAATTATTATATTTCAAAGAGTTGCATTTTTCCATGGAGTTTCTCTGATCGGCTGTTGCATAAACTCACAAGATGGCTTTGTTTCTTAACGATACTATATTAGAAAATGCAGTTATTCCAGGCACCTGCTAACACTACTCTGTTTGGAATACTTGTTAAAGAAACTGGTTCCTGGCCTTTTTTCTATTTGCTGTACTGAAAAAAACAAAAACAAACAAACAAACAAACCAGTTCATATGTGACACTGTTTTCACTGTTTTCTCACTGATGATGTGCCAAAACACATTCCCTGGTCAGGTAATACAAGGATCCCTTTATAAGCTGTAGATAATACAAGGATCACTTTATAAGCTGTAATGCTTCTTGCATAAGTTGATCATAGTTTAAAAAAGAAAAAAAGAAAAAAACTCCCAAAACAGGAGACCCCCCCAAACAAGAAGATACTCTTGTTCAGGGTATCAGGAGTCAGTTAACATTCCTTTCCCTGCAGTAAGACAGAAACATAATGGTCATCTCCTTAGGTCTGAGTAGTGCAATCCAGTACTGTAGATACCATCCTCTGTTTGATAATAATTTATGGGATAAATGCATTTTTTTTCCCAGGTATAACCTTCCACACTTAACCTGTTTGCAGAATTGGCACTGAACTATAAACTTAATGTTTGAAGGTTATCCAGCATTATCATACACCCAAATATAGGAAGAAGCAAAATCTGACTCTCTAATGTTGTGCCTGCAGGATTCTGGGAGACTGGGACTGTAACATCCTAAAACAGTGCTCTGAAATAATTTAGAGAATATTATTTATATGTTTGATATCTAGGCATCTCATTCACTGAGAAGGCTGGACTTCAGAAAATCTTTTCAATAGTCCATGAAGAAAGAAGTGAATTCAGAGCAAGAGCATTCTCTGAATTGCACTATAGCATAGCCTGTCTTCATACCGTACCCACACTTGTCTCTAATGTTAGGTAGTTTGAATTGCTCCTTCTTCCCAAGGTTGTTCCCTCAAGTCCCTTTCTACTTCATTGCAGAGAAAATGGGTCAGTTTCCACATCTTTGAAGTAACCTAGATCACAATTTGCCCCAGAGACAAAATATGAAAACTAGTAACATAGAAGATTCTGACAGGAGAAGATTCTAGTAGCGTTAAAGACTGGGTTCTGCTCAAAATTCAATTTAATTATAAACACGATGATCAACATGATGAAAGACTTCTGTCTGATTGCTGTATGTTGCCCTGATTTTGTTTTATACCTGTCTGTTAAATTCTGGAAACAACAACAGCAAAAAGTTCACATTTCCAGTCTCTGATGAGACTTGATAATACACAAATTCTTTCTGTATCCTAATTATTATGATGCCTCCTTATATTTTAATGAATTTTGTTGTGGTTTCCAAGAGACCCTTTCAGTTAAATGCAATTGCATTTTCGATTTAGACAGAAGATTAGGCTAAATATCAAGGCTGAGAAGTCACAGGTGTGTGCAGAAAGTCCAGATGCTAGTCCTCCAAAATTGTTGTGCGTGATTTGTGTTCTCATATTTTTAATGCTAACTGCATACATTAGCTTTTGTGCTCTCTCTATATGTCTTTATATGTATATGTGTAATAGATTTGGAATGCCTAGAGCATCTTGGAATGTTTTTCCTCACTGTGACACTGCTGAATATAATTTCCTGTTGATTTGCTGTTAAACTCTGCAGGTTATTTTTTGGGGGCTGGTAGAGACGCAGAGACAAAATGAAACTATTGCCATTGATGATATTTCTTTTGATGAAGGATGCTTTCCAGAATTTGGTAAGAATATTTATTCTCAGTAGACAGATGATTTTATTCTGTCTTTCCCCTTGATTTTTGAGAGATTCTCTCTTGAGAAAATGCAAAGGGAAATATTTTCCTACTGAAAGATTTCTTAACTCTGTAATTGTTTCCGTGCACTTTATTTTCATTCCTCTAAACCATCTGCTGTCATATTACTTATAAATACAATTACAAAGAACACCAACTAATATTATAAGAATACTGATACAGTACAAATGCAGTAGGAACTTCCTGAAGCTAGGAGAGCACAAAATCCTCAGTTGGCAGAAAATATATACTGGTCTTTACCAAAGAATCAATGCATTCAGCTGGCTCTGGAATAGCTTTGGAGATAACTTGACGGAAATTCCCAAGGCACTAGTGTGTTTTTTTAAGTGCTTGAAGGTCCTGGTCCTCAGCTGTAATGGAGATGCTTTGTTCTGTTCCACTACACCCAAACAGCTGCAGTGACAAGTTAGTAAGCCAGATCTCCTGTGCATGTCAAGTTTCTTTAGCAAAACACTTCACATTTTCCTTTTTTTCAACACACTGTATTTTCATGGGAAAAGCATAAAGACCTTCCTAGCATTAATTAGATTTCTTATTGCTCTCAAGTACACAAGAAGATTGCACTGTGGCACATATGCTGCAGCATAAGGTGAGTATGATGCAAAACACCCTCATCCTCTGTGCTTTCCTAAGTTGTAGAACAAGTTGAGGGTCTTAAATTTAACTTGTTAAATTTAAGTTATGGTGGTACAAGTTATGGAATTCATTGATGCAGACTATTCAAGACTGCACAAATGACTTTGTAAGCTACAGTCTAAAATAAAGGTTCTTAGACATCCCACTGGGAAGTACTATTAAAAATAGATGCACACAATTATCATTTTAGAGTGTGGAGGAATTGTAGGCAGATTGCAGTAAAAGCAAAATACAAAGCTTAGCCTAATAATTCAGGGGTGTATACACAACTATTTCAAAGAAAGAGATGTATTTTAGGGAAATTAAATTTCGAGTAACTAAGTTTGCTGAAGTAAACCTCTCCATGTTTCAGCTTTCTTGCAATGGGGAATTATGGAAACAGAAGTCATAAGCTTATATGAATAACATGACTAATCTTCCTTTTCTGTTTTGTAGTGTCTTTCTAGTACTACCACTAGAAAGTGCAAGGATGCTAATTTAAAACTTTGGTATACTTGCCTGTAAGCTAAGGTTAGTTTAGAGTGTATCTTTTTTGAAAAATGAATTTGAAACTGACAGTGAAAGCATCAATGCAGAGGTGTGATTTTCTCCCAGCTCCTCTTTGTTCCTCAGAGGATTCTTGCAGATAAAAAGAAAGTGGAAAAAAATGCATTGCTGGATCTTATCAATTGATGTGCTTGCTTAACCAGTTCCTTCAGGTGGATATATATATATATATATTCAAATATGTTCGCTTTTTCATAAACAAGTGCTTCTAAAGCAAATAAAAATGAAAAGAGCATGAAGTACAGAGCTGAAATAATATCTCAGAGAGAGGAACAAATCAAAAAAAAAGTCGTAATTTATTCAGCAGAATGTATTAAGACCACATCTATGTGTTAAAATTACCTTAAATGAAAGCTTTTGGTGTACAAAGCGGGATGTCCAGATTGTCCTATTGCAATTTTCTTAAGAACCTCAAATGTGCCCTAATAAGAGCAAGTTTTTATCATCTCTGTCCTGTGCTTATACCTTAGCTGAAGTCAACTTTATTAGTAGATGACACCTGAGTTGCTCACAGCAACCAAAGAACAGGGTTAAAAGATCTTAATTTTCTCCCCAAAGAGGTATTTTACTACTTAACCTTTTTTCAATGATTAAAAACAAGGGTCACATTAATGATTACTTGATTTTTTTTCCTCTAATCTTCATGAAATGTCTGGATAAGAGGGCATTAAATGAAAACAGCTCTAATGACATGATATTAAAATTTGCATTTTTTCATGAATGCTTCATGATTTCTATTCTCATTATGAATGCAAATATGAAATGACCTGTGCACCTATAAGTTCTTCTTTCCCTTCTCCACTTCCTCCCCCTGCCCCTAAATAACAAAGCAAAACAAAAAGCAGCCTTTTAGCTACTTGTTGAGCTCTGCCTCGACAAGTATTTAAATACATATTTATGATGGTATTTAAATACATATTTAACAAAACTATAATTACTTTATTACAATAGTGTAACAATTTAAGACATTCTGTAGTTTGTAGTTGTACTAACAGCTTACAGATAGAACACAGTTTTTTGTTGTATGAACCTTTTTGTACTGTAAAACGATGACAACAAAAAGCTATTTCAGGTGTCAAATAGAAGTTATAGTTATATTCTAGAACATATTTGATATAAAATATCTTATAATTATACCCTTAGCAGATCTTCCATTTAAAGGTTTTATATTCTTATCCAAGTGTCTATGTTGGTCCTGCGCAGCTCCCTCTTAATTCCTGAGAAATTATATATACAAAGTACTCTTACGTAAAAATTTCAATTCCGATTTTGGACAGAGGTAAAGGCAAAATGCCCGTAGTGGGGCATTCCAAAAGTGGAATATGACGGGGGAGAATGAGGTATTTGTTTTGTTCTCCGAGTTGCTTGTTATGGAGGAATGGTATATCTTGTCCGCAAAACTATTTTCTTCTGGAAAACTGGAGGAACTGTATGCACACTATTTTTAATTGACAAATTTTGACAGAGATCCAGCATGATAACTGAGGTTTGCCAGTTGAAGTAAAGCTTAACTTTGTTAATTCTACTCATGCAAAGATGTAGTCCTTAATATGAAAGGTACAGTGTTGGATGCTGGGTCTTTCAGGTGAGCTGTTACAGGGATGGGGGTCAGACTGTCCAGAATACTGACCTGTCTGAGAGCCAGGAATTTTGAATATATTTACAGCTTTTTCCTAAAGATGAATTTAACAAAATCTATCCTTTCCTAGAAAGATTGTTCTAGATTTTTTTATTTTTCATTGGAAACAAATTGCCAACAAGGTCTTTACAGTTTTTCTTTTATAACCTTCTTCTTTATAAATTAAAGACACACTTTTCCTTTAAAAAAAAGTTCATGTGAATATATAGTTGATAAATGGAGAAAAGAAAGATTTGTAACGTGAGCTGAAAGTCGTTACAAAAAGACAGCAGTAGTGTGATCCACATAACTGCAATTAAGTAGAAAGTAATGTGTATGTGTACTGACATAAAATTATTTTCTGCAATCAGTTAAGAAGCTTCATTTATTTTCTGAGATACTCTGTCTGCTATTGAAAAAAAAATTAACATGAGATTGTTTTCCCTCTTTAACAATATTAAGAAATGCGACCTTCATTATCATAATGGAAATACTTTTTAAAAATAACGATTTCCTTCCTATAGTACTTATTAATTACATGAAAACTTGCAGCTACTTTCTGTCAGGTTAAGCTTAAAGAAGAAGTTCTAGAGAATATGTGGTGATATATTCATATCTTTTTGGTTCTAAAGTGGAGAATTGTTGTAAATATTAGGAAGATGATGTTGAGTGTAACCTTTCAGTCAGAACTAATTTTACCACAACTATCATATAGAAAGATAAATTGATATTTCTTATGATGACATGTCATTTCTGATAAGATACTCTCTATGGAAGTGAATTCACAATAGTTATAATAACTGGCCAACAGAAATACCTACAAGGTGCTCTGAAAAAAAATCTATCTTTAAAGAGTGATTTTCAAAAATGGTATCTGTAATGACAACTGAATCTTGATACTTGAATATCAGATACATTTGCTTCTAGACTGCATTTTTTTTTTGAGGTAACCAGAGACAGAGGGGTTGTCGAGTGGTTGAATGAGCATGTTTCTAATGGAAAATAGTTTCATAAATAATGGCATTTTAAGAAGTTGAACGATTATTCTGTTTTGCCCTTTAGCACAGCAGGCTTCCAGTTTTGAGCTTGGTGTGTGTAAATGGAATTCAGATCCAGCAGCTGTGCCTGGAACATGGGTGCACCTGCAAGAAGGGTACAAACTTGCCTACCTCTCCTCTCTAGAAGGTCAAAGCAACAATAGTGAAGGTAAGAAGTGCAAGTTAATGCATATTTATTAGTTATCTTTAAGAACATGGTGTTTTTTTGAAAAGGTAGTGACCCAGTGTGGAAACGAAACAAAAAAAGTAATTGTGTGCATTTTGTACTTAAATTGGCTTTTATTGTGAATATTTAGTAAGTGTGAACACATGTGCTTATGAAACATATAAGGTTTTGATGTGTGAATTTCAATATAAGCTAGTCATTGGGTTACTCTTCATTGCATTCTTTCTATAAACTCTGTGCTGTGATTCCTTGGTGAACTCACTTAAATTAAATCCATCTAAGCTGACAGCCCTGGTGTGTTGGCTTTGTTTTTAATGTTTGGCAGCTCTATTTGTGCAGTACTACTGTGTTTGAGTGTATGCTCGGTAATTTCATTTTGAATCTTTAATTGGGTAAGCTGGAGAGAAATATTAACTATACAAATTAGTTTATTATTCTTAAAAACAAAATAAAATAATGCAACTGTAATTTTCATAATAAAATGCAGCACTTCTTTTTTAAAACCACTATGCAGTGTTTGTCTACAGGTTTATGGGAAAGGTTTTTGAAAGCTTAATGGATATAAATGTGTAAGTGCTCTAACATGAAATGGAATGCCTGTATCGGCTAAGTATTTGGTGTGTCTATTGAGACTGCCTTCAAAGAGGTTAAGTAGCACTAGTTGTAATAGTATAATTTGTGATGTAGTTTTGAAGAACTGATAGCACAATTATTATTGCTTGAACTCTGAGCCCAGAGAAGTGAAGTACATCTTGCTGATGGCAGCCTAAGTGAACAAACCTTTAGGTATTGTTTTGTTTTCAGAGATGTTTTTATTAGATTTTTAGCATGTATTTCAAAATGCTAAAATGCTAAAATGGGATACTAAGTAAAAGTTATTATGTGTAGACATGCTCTTAAAATGATTTTTTTACAAATTAATATTTCTTATATACAAGAGAAGGCATATAGGACAGATGTTTTTTTTTCCTCATCTTTAAAAACAAAATCTCAAAATCCTTTCATTTCTACCTGAATAGCTGATGAAGGAAGAATTCTTTGCTACTATTATCATTTACTTACTTTCAGCAGTTCTCTGGAACATGTTGCCACACTGCTGGTATTTGAAGGGCTAGCAATGGTAATGGACTTCTCTTCCATGGCATTATTGTACTAATGTAAATGATACTGAATTCTGCAACTAGCTTGTACAGTACCAGATTATAAGAAGTCTCTACTGAAACAGAACATAAGATGCATTGAGTAGGCTGGACACACAATGTAAAGAAATTGCCTGGGGATACTCTCTGTGCTTCCATATCATCAATGAAAAACAGCATGTAAGAACAAAGAGAAAATGCCAAAACAACATATATAAATTAGTTCATCATTAATGCTGGGAAAAAAAAAGAAATCTAAAGATAGCTCAACTCTCCTCAGTACTATCAGCTTTTTTTGCGTGCAATTTTTTTTTAAGACATAAATGAAGATTTTGGATATTGACCAAAATTCTAAAGAGTAAGGAAATGGTATGCAAGCCTCAAAAATGCCATGCTTGAAGGCTCAAACTTGCAATGCAAATAGAACTTGATTAAGGTTTCCTTCTGATTTTGATCAAAGCTTTCAGTAAATAGGAGAGTAGTGAGAAACTAAATTGTGAAGCCGAGGTCTAGATAATTATATTTATAAAGGAAGGATTGCTTATATGCTTCAAATAATCCTCCTTTTGTAATGTTCTGAAAAAATTATAAAATATTTCCTGTCCTTGAATCACTTTTCTTGTTCTTTTATTTCTTCTTTTCTCTAGTGTTGTCTTGTAGATATTTCTCTGTAAATTTTCTTCTTAATATCTCCAGTGTTAGAAGTTCTTACAGAGATTTAATATTCCCCCTTAATGCTGTTCAGATCAGACTTTTAGAATTTTATTTATGTAGTTTCCATATTTTGTTCTTCTTATATTGGATTTATCTAATTTACATAAATGTTACTCCAGATATAGGAAGCTAATGAAACCAATATTCTCCATAAGAAAAAATATTTCTTAGAAGATTAAATAAAAAAAGCTCCTTGCCTTTTAAACCAAACATTTCACAGACACCTAATGATGAAAGCCACTCAATTCTAAACATAAAAAAATACCCAGCTCATTGGAATGAGTCTTCCTATTAAATTATACTTTTTCTGATTTCATCCATGACTGGTGAATTCATGAAAATCCATCTGAAAAGTGTAGAAACAGTGACAGATCATATTCGACCTCCTCTTCCCCCAAAATGTCTGAGTGGGAAGTTTGTGGGAGACTGGTTCAGAGACAGGTGGCTTGCTGGGCAAGAGAACTTGCAAAAAAGAAAGGGGGCTCATTTTGTGGCTCAGTTTTAATTTAGGGGTTAGTTGTTACTCTGAAACTAGTAACATAGCTTGAAAGTTGTGTATCTTATGAGCTAAAAGAATGTGGATAAAACAAGAAGGAGTAAACAAAGATTTGAATCAGAAAATGGCTGATTTTCTGATCAGCCAACAGTTAAATACTTAGAGTAGCAGAATGCAGCCTGGACTGTCAGACCATTCCAGGTCTTAGAAGACACAAGACCATTTCAGAAAGAAATTTTAACTTTTCAGTTGTGCTCCATTGCAGTCTGGGTGGATCTTTCTGGACGACTCAAAGATTTTGCTTGCGACAGAAATACTTTTCTCCAAAGCTGAAAGAAGCAAGACTGTCCATCTAAAAGCCAGATTAAGCAGCCACGAGGGAAAAAGAAAAAGGCTTTATGGGATGATATGAAAGTCTATGTTCTTCGTTCTGGCAGCAATCCCAGCCTCTGCTAGTTGATTTCTGTAAATAGAAGTGAATGAATGAAGAATGAATCTTGCCAGAAGCGTATACGACACTGCCACTCGATAGCCAACTACCACCTTCGCAGGAATGAAATGACCTTCCTGGAGTTTCTGTTCTAATTCTGAAAGAACAGGGGAGTTTGGCACTTCAGAAAGAAAGCTTTGAAAATTTGCAGGACAATGCATAAACCAGTTCAGACCAGAAATACAGGAATAGAATATACAGTGTCTTGAACTGAGGGAAATTTAGATCTTATCAAAGAGCTAGCTGAAAAATTTGTACCAAAGGAAAGAGAAACATTGCCGACACCATTAATCGTTAAAAATCTGCTCAAAAGATTTTGACCGAGGTAACAAATTTGTTTTCCTGAAAGAGCGAGGAGGGTAGTCGATTGCTTGTCCAGTTACACTGACGTATTTCTATTTATTCAGGCTATAATCAGGAAAAAAGAAAAAGGCCTGTATTTGCAAGATTTTTTCCTAATACTTGTACAAAATTTATTCCCCCAGGGAACAAAAAAGCATCGCTGATGGGCATTTGACCCTTCTGGATGTTTCATAGAACATTCATTTGTCTATTGCTGTTCATTTGCTTTCTTATCTAAAATATATGCCGATCCCATCACTTCTAAAGATTCAGGAACCAAAAATGAAAGATGGAAAAGAATATTAGTACTGGATTCTTAAAGGAAAATCTAATAACACAGCCAGTATTTGCATTTAGCACTGGATAAAGATTTAAGTTCTGGTGTTACTTAGGCGAACATTAAATTTACACAGTGCAAGTGATTTCATTTGAGACAGCTCTCAGTATATATAAAAAAACATGGAAGTATTTTGCAGGATTTTTGGAAGTTATTGGAAAAAATGTTTAAATAGTTTCTCTTAAATATTTATACTTATCATTAGAAAATGTATTGCAAAGTACTGGAATATTTCCCAGTTTCAGTTAGAGAAACTAAGATCACTAACAGGTATGAAATTTAGCAGATGTATATGCACAGATACAGGAAGAAACAAAATCTTGGAGTTGATTTTTATAAGAGCATCGGTTAGAGAATTCTAAATTTAGATAAAGAACAGGTACTCCAAATTCTGGTGTTAAAGTATACTTATCTCCTATAGAGTATAGGAGCCATAGAAACATAGAAGCATTTTAATTTTTAAAGTATGATAGAATGCAGAGTTATTGCATAATATTTCCTTTATATCTACATTAGCATCTATAGCATGAAATTACAAACGTAATTTAAATGAAATTGTAAGCACACATTTCAGGTTTAAAGGTTACACTAGATGAACAGTAAAGTAGCAACACAAGGAAAAACAGGTGCTACCTTACAAACATTTTTTATGTGAAATGACTCTTTATTTCTTCAGCTTGAAATAATGAGTAAGTCTGCATCTGCATCTGCATCTGCAATAAGTTTGTATTTACAGATGTGAACACAGAAGACCTTTCTTCCATCTTTGTTTATAGTTTTAAGTAGGTGCTCCAGGAGACAGCAAAATATTTTGTGATTAAGGAAGGGGGAAAGAAAAAGATGTGATAAAAAGTATCTAGCCTTCTTATTTGTGATTCTTATTTGTGACGGATAAGATGCTGTTGAGGGGATGGAGTATTGTTTTAAATCTCTGCAGGAATGTTTTTATAAGAGGCAGATGGTCAAGAATAAGGCAAATTGGTTTCCTGCTTCAAATAGAAAGACAATGCGCTCCCAACACTTTGTTGCGGAAATTCTGGCTCAGCACTAAGGAACTTCATTACATGTTAGAGATGCTGCTGTTTCCTGTAGCTGTAAGGCAGAACACTTCCCCCTTCCAACTCTTCTTTTTATTTCTTTATTTCTTTATTATTATTTATTTTGAAGAGTCTACAGAAGTGTTACTGTAAAAACATGTTTCTCAGAAAACATAATAGCAAAGAAGAAAGACCAGTTTCCAAATAAAGGTAAGATTAGGTATTGAATGATTGAAAATGCAAGGTGGCTGAACTGAATGTGGACTGTTCACAGCTTTTAACACATGAAATAAGTAACAACTTCAAGATGCTATCAGATGATGTAATTCTTGGTTGCTGAGGTTACTCTGTGAGGAAAATATAGATGGATATCTCTTTTCTTTTTAAATAGGAAATGCATAGAGAATGCGTAAGTCTTGTCCTGAGCATGACAATCAAATTCCCATGTTTGGAGGGAGAGGGCAATGGTCTTACTACAGGAAAGCAGTAGTTGTAATTTTTAAGGACTGAGGCACAAAAGATGTATTTTTCTGTAAAAGTGTGTACTGTTCTTTTTTAGGTCATTCTGTGTGGGTGGACGCTAATGACAACATATTATACAAAAGTGCTTATCTTAATAGCTCCATGTGTCATTGCCTTGGCAAGAATTGCCATTTTCAATTTCATTACTCCATGGCAGAAGGCAGCACTCTCAAGGCAGTGCTGTATACTGACCAGGTAAGGCAAAATGTGACAGCCCAGCTCTTCCCAACTGGGCTACAAGGTTAATATGTCTGGTAGTGCAGCCCCCATATTGGGATACACGGAATAGAAGAAAGAGATGGGGTTGATATGTCTGGAAGACTCTTGCTTGGGCATTTGACTTGTTTTGCCCACTGTTTTAGAACAATAATTTTCATGTTCTTCTGCCAATTAGCAGATAAAATCAACATGGCTTAGCAGATAAAATGAACACGACAAACAATTACACAAGCATTGATTCAACGGTGGTAACTATTTCCATTACACTTATTTCACTTGCGCTGTGGAGACTTTCTGCTGTTAAAATGTCTGCTTTGAAAGCCTTGCTTAATAACTTAATATTGATGCTACTGTACAGTTACTTAATGAAAGCAAGAGTAGCACAGCTGGTCTCATTAACTTAATGGCTCATATTTTGAGGTTGGAATTAAATTCTTGTCACCTAAGCGTACAAATTTTAAAAAGACGTATCTATTTCACACTTTATTGTCAAAACTGGGATACAAACAAGACTGAGACAGAAAATTATAAATAGATTTAAATATAGGAGCAGGTAATGGGAACACCTTATTTCTCTCCCACAATAGCTTCAAGGAGTCATGAAAAGGCTGCTGCTCATTTTTCACTTATAAAAAGGGAATAGTTCTATTCTTCCATTCCACATTACTATGTCAGGGTCAGATGCAGGGGGATCTATGCTTGTCAGTACATTCTCCAGGCAATCCTGAGACACAGTGACGTGGATTTCAACAGCTTGCCTAAATAGGATCAGCGAATCCTACTTAATGGTTATGTTTCACTGAAAACAGAACAAAAAATGCAAGTCCCCAGAGTGAGAAGACTAACATTTGAATTACTACAGTAGTAGGGGGTTAAATTGAATTAATTGATAAGTAACTGTATAGATGTTCATTAGAAATACTGTGTTTTTTTGACAGTATCAGTTCAATCATCTGCACTGTTTCCACGAGTTCTCTTATCACTTCGTTTTGGTTAATGAATTTCTCCTTCAGTCAAAAGAGTACTTATTGCATGTAAGCTTTTCAGAGTCTGCATCATACTGCAAAATATGGCAGAAAATTCTTTAGAAACATAAACCTGTGCTGGAAGCTTCAAAACCAAAACCTCCCAAATGCCTGTTTTAGAGTTTCTTCAACCCAACCTAAATGAACATAACTTACATGAACAAAATGCTTATTTGTGAAAAGCAAATGACTCTTGAAAACTGGCCACATACTGAGCAACAGAAGCAAGAGAAAATGTTAATGTCTCTGACTTTGGAGGCCAGGGGACTGCCATACTGGAGGCTGTCAGTCAAAATAACCTGTCAATGGCATCATCTCTTACTATGCATCTCTCACTCCTCTCCTTCTTGTGCTTTTTATAATGAATAATAGAACCTCTCAACTCTGAGTAGTTTGTGCTATGGCCTAGTGCTGAAAAACCTGACAAAGAAACTGGGTTGAATTAACAGTTCTCAGCACAGTTCTCAGAGGACAAGCACTAGAGATTTTACAAATACGTCCTTAGCCTGGCTCACCCTTTTAGCACAGAAGCCAAAGATGGGTGAATATATTTTCTAACCTACGCATTATGACATCAGTTGGAGGATGATGCAGAAAATTTAAATTGCTCTTGTGTATTTAAATTGCTCTTCTTCAGGGTAAGAAAAAAAAGCATGATTTTTGTCAATGGTATTCTGTTGTTAATATGCATTTAACTGCAGTCCATGCTAGTCTGCATATATTTTTTTCTGTGCTACTGCTAGTCTAGCCAAGCTGCTCTTCATTTCATACTCTTAAACTGAATTTTTCTTTTCTATGATACTATATAATTCTTTGAACTTTGTTACTGGTTTCAACATGTTTTATATATATCAAAATAATTTTTAATTTTAATTCAAAGTGGTTGTGATTCCTCCCAACTTAGTGTTATTCATATTAAAAAAAAAGGATTTTCCATTTCACCTTCCAAATAGTTAATGAGCACAATGAATTATATCAAATCCTGGAACAGACATATCTGCATTGCTTTATTCAGTTTCATAGAAAAAACATTGACAGTTACTCTTTAAATATTTGTATCCCTATGTCTGTCCCCTACTCCCTTTTACAACAATTTAATCTGTAACAAAATTCCACAGTTTGCTCAAAGAATGTCCTATGAGTTTACATCAAGTCGCTATTTTTTCAAAGCTGTTTACTATGTCAGAAATAAACAGAGTACATCGGCTTGTCCTGATCAGAAGCAGTTAAAATTGTTTTCTCATTTTCTAATTCTCTAATTACTTACAAGATTATCGCTAACAATTTGTTCCAGTGTCTTATGAGCTACCAGCTTTCAGATGATTGGGCTATAATTGCATAATCTATATTTTTCCCTTAACCATAATGTATTTTCCTATTTATTCTCTCAGTTTTTGTCTCCCACATGTTCTTCCCAGGTTCTCCAAATTAATTATTAATAATAAGGTATTCTTTCAATGGTCTATGCTTAATTACCTGTTTCTTTTCCAGTTTCAGTACTTCTGGCCTATGAATTTGTTGAATTGCTTTTCTCTTCTGGTCTGTGTTTGCATTGACTTTGGCAATATTAACTATCTTGAATAACTGAGTAATGTTAAACTTTTCTGTGAAAACTGAAACCAAAGAAGATTTTGTTGACCTCTATATTTATTTCCTCATTCCTTCTATTGGCTTATACTACTTCCTTCTGTCTTCTTATCTTGTATGGCTTGCAAAAGACTAAAATACAGAATAAAAAATAACTTCAGATTGTGTTTATATGTGTAAGCATATTTGCACCTACTAAAATACACTGAAATTTCTATGTGGCAACACTTTCCAAACTATGAAAGTATGCTCCACTGCAGAAAAAGTGAAAGGTGATCCATTAATCATCAGAAATAAGCATTTATTCCAAATTACTTGCTGAAAAGAAAGAAGCAGAGACAAAATGATGAGTGCAGTTGCACACAAGCATGTCAGATAATAAATTCTGTATTTTATGAATGAAGCTGGAAAAAAAAGTTGTGCTTCTCTCTTCCACCCTTCAAATTTGAGAAGCGTTGTTGTAATGAGCATTGCAAGAAGAAATAATGTATATCTTAATTTTTGCCCAATTTCGCTTCACAAAAAAAAATCTTTGCTGGTATTATATTGCAATAAAGAGAATCGAGTCATGATATTATTAAAATATCATCCTATATGATGCTATCCGTCATCACGTAGATAAATTTCAGGAGAAAGTACCAAAAAAGTAATATATTGAGCTTTCTAAAAGAAGGCTAGAATGAGGAATGTCTTTCTAGTGAGGAATGTCTTAAATGAACAAGAGGGATTAACCCCTCTCTATCAGAGCAATGAAAGAAACCAACAAGCAAGGTGAATTCTACAGAGAAAACATTGATAGAAAAAGTGTTATTTTTGTCTCATTGGAGCTGTACAAAATCAGAGGGTACAATATCTAATTTAAAAAATTAATGCAACTCTGCTTTCACTGTAAGAGCCCTAGAAAGTGTGGATAGTGGCAAGTGCACAGAAAACTTTGTTTACTCCGGCAAGCTGGTATTATTTAAATAAATTGGGAAGAAACATTGCCATGTATCTAACGAAGTTATCTGCATACCATCATAATTATACAGTATCCAAATATACTCAATTAAAGAAACAGGAAATGTAAACTACCGATATGCAAGTGTGTCTGGAAGATATACGTATGTAATTGTGGGGGGAATGTCTGTGTGCCCAGTCATATTAACCGAAGCACACCTAAAAGCATTATTTTAGAACTAGCCACAGGCTTTTTACTCTATTTCCTAGTATATAATCCTCTTCTGTGCTTTATAGTGGGAATCGTTGGCTAATATCAGTAATAGATTTGCTTTGGAAGCTGAACTATTCAGCAAAATGAAGTGAGTTTTATGCAAAATAAAGCATACACGACAGGCTTTGTGAAAGACTTATGTTGACTATCTGTCACAATAGCAAGTGAAGAAATTCATCCTATTATGGATGAGGAAGCTCACAGCTGATTTATTTCTGCAATCTTGTATGCCATGTGGTTTATCCAATTCTGATCATTTACATCACTCATTGCTTAGAATTGGGCATTGACTTGGCCCTATCTTGTGGTTTTGCAAAACTGTTTTTTGAACACTTGCTCAATAGAGACTTTAGTTTTGAAAATAAGTCATAATACTTGCAGCCTAATTGCTCCTAGAAGAGGCGCACTGGTCCTATTGGTCACTAAGCATGTCTATATTGCTGTATTCATTCAGCTCTTTTAGCTCACAATACAGCGGATGGCATCTTCTTCCTCCTTTTTTTCTTTTTTTTTTTTTTTTTGTACTGCAAGACAGGAAATAAAAATAACTGTCCTCATCTCTTGTATTGATAACATTTCATATACTTATCCTTCTATTTATCTTGTACAAGGTAAACATCTAAATCCTTTCAATTTCTCTCTGCACAAGAAACTGTTTCTATTATTCTGCTTCACATCTTTTCTGAACCACCTCTAATTCTGTAATATCCTGTGTGAAAAAAATTGACCAATACTTTGCATAGTGTCATAAAAGATGTCTCAGTATTAATTGCTTTAATGACGAGTCTGTTAGAAGATGTTTCTTATATTAAAGTTCCTTTTTTTTTTTTTCTTTTTCCTGCGTTATTGGTTTTACAGAATACTGGAGCTGATGCCTGAAAGAATCTAATTTAGGGTTCAGATTGCTGCATTTCTTTTCTTTAAACCTCTGCACTGTCCACTTACTATTGTGGCCAGAAGCAGAACAAGCATGAGCTTCTTTTCATTAGGTTATTGAATCAAAAGGGCCCAGAGTACCTGCATAAAGTGTGTGCTCTTGCTGTTATTCAGTATCCTTGCTGTTATTCTCAGGAGCTGGAGTAAAAATGGAGATTGAATTAGTTCAGAATAAGGGCTTGGTGGGTAATAGTCTCTCTGCTTGTTTTATAGATTAACAAAACAATTTTCAGCACAGTTTATTGGGCAGCTTTAACAGACCAAAAATTCAATTTCAAGTAAGAAAACTAAATCTACTGATAAAACAATTGAATATACTTCATTAGCTATAAAAAATAAATTAATATTGTAAGAGACAGGGCTGTTTTCATTAATGTCTTTGGAATCTTTGCCCTCAGTTTCAATGAAGCTACATATATTTTTGAAAATGTGTTGTTATATCTGGCAGAAAAAAGGCTTACTTTACAAGGTAATATATAGAACCTTTAGTTCTATCAAAGTGCCTCCTGCTAATTATGTGATTAACCTGATTAATCACAGAAAATATATCTTGTTTTCTCCTCTTTCCTGTGGAGTCCATTGCAAAGTTTAGAAATGAATAAGTTAAGTTTATTTCCTCTTGTAGGGAGACTGCATATATGGTAGTGGTCTGGCTAGGAATGAGGAGAGCAAGGATAAAAAGTGATGTGTTCATAATTTACTGGGAGACCAAAAATAGCCTCATAATCATATTCTACCTTCTACAGAAAGAACATATCCTGTGGGAAACCAGCATAATGACTAACAAGGAATGGGTCGAAGTGGACATACAGATACCAGAAGGACTAGAAAAATTAAAGGTATAAATGAAAAAGTTTGTTTTATTTGAACACTATTGACCTTATTCTTTATAAAGCTTCTAGGGAAGTTAGAAACTTTTTTAAATGATACATGTTCTGAAAGGCTTACTGGTTTTAATCACTTCAGTGTGAGCAAAGAAATGGTTAGAATGCAACAAAAATAGTCAACCTCTTCACACCCTGAGGATACTAGCTCTCAAAACAAACAGGAAAATGTCTGTGAGTCTTCCCACACTTTGATTACAGTCATCTGAGTCCTCTCATCACATTGTAATATAAAGTCCATTAAGTGGGATGGTATGCATGATGTATTTGTGATTTCAATGAAATGACATAAAAAAGTAATTGTGGGAGGGAATATTTCCCTTGAATTTTGAGGTGGAGGGAAGAATGCAAATTTGCAACTGTTTATTCCTTTTTATTTTGAGTACATTTAATAAATTCTATAAATGTACATATAAGTACATTTATATGTTTTTTCTTCATAATTCCATCAATAAGCTAGATATTTGACTGTCTCAACAGCTGAAAAGGTATGTGAAAGTACAAAAATTAAGCTCATTACAGATGTTGACAATTCCAACACATCAGAATGCTGTTTCATCATGGCAGTAGATTGCAAGCATCCATTACATCCCATCTCTTGTGATTTCACATAACAAAAAGGCTAAATAAAGAACCATGTATGTGTAATATTATCTATTAAAATAAAAATAAGCAAACAAGAAGTAGCTATTGTGCCCAAATTGAGGTTTCTTGTACAAAGACAATATGGACTGCTTTGGCTTGAGGAAGGAAGGATGATGTTTTTAATTACATGACTATGTACTGTTTTCACCATAACATTCTACCATTTGAGCTCATGGAGAACTTATAGGGTTTGTCAGTTTGAAGAAATTGCCACTGGTGGAAGATAGTGACATTTATCATTCTTATTAGAAAGCAAACACCTCTCAGGTTTTCATTCCTACCTAATTTCTAGGTTTTGGAGTGTGTTAGTGCCTTCTTCTTTTGCTTCAAGCCATTTCTGTTCAAGTTTCTTTCCATTTTGTCGGAAACTCTTGTCCAGGTCTCCCTTCTTTTAGCTATGTCTTCTGCACAATTTCTTTCTGAATTTCCCATCTTCTGCTCTGACCTGTCAAGAAGACATACTACAGCTCTTTTGATCTGTGCTTCTAAATCCTGTTCTTGTCTTTCAGTCCTCACTAGCACTCCCATCTTCATCTTCCTCATGAATCTAAGCCTGCTTCGTCCTCTTTGCTACTTTAACTCAGGCAAAAGAAACCTGAGTGCACAAATGGGATAATTGCCTTGCCTTCAGACACAGAAATGCTGGGATTCACAATGGCTGGGAGCAAGATGTGTTTCTCTAAAATCCTACTGCTTTATAACTACTGTGTAAATCCAGTCAGCAGAAGGGAACTGTGCGGGAATGGGAAATGCTGCTTGAATCTCTATGCCTGTATCAATAGCAGTAGAATAAACAGGGCCGGGGCACAGGCGCAAGGAGTGTCATAACCCATATAATTAAAGCATTAGCATGGTCCCTAGTGAGATTTTGACTCAAGGAAACTGGTTGTCTCCCAGACAGTGCCTGCAACAGAACAAGGGTTAACAGCAGGCAGGAACCATTCCCAGCTGGTGGATTGGATGCAGCCACCTTAGCTTATATAGTTAAAAAATGATTTAGTTGAGCTGTCCTGTGCCAACTGGGGAAGCCCCCAGTCCATGTTATTTGCCTGTATGAGTGTAATCTACATTTTTTCTTTGGGGACCTGCAAGATGAGATTTTGAAAGGACTTCGAAGTCCTTTTTCAAAAGGGCTTCAAGATTCAAGAAAATCTTCACAAGTTCTTTTTCACAAGTTCTTTTTGATACTAAATTTTAAGAACTTCCTCCAAAACATGGAGCCATTATAGCTTTTAGACAAATGCTTATGAGTTCTGGTGTTTTTCTTTACAGTAGGTTTTTCCTTTACTTCACTCTCACAACTTTTTTTAGCATTTTACCTAATTTTAACATTTTAGCAGATTTTTTTAAAAAAGATCAACCTGAGGTAGGCATAAAAAATTTCAGCCTCCATTTTCAAATTTGGCATTATTATAAGAGCTTTGTGATTGAACGTTCCGAGTGCATTCCCAGTGGAACAAAAGATCAGTTTCCTTCTGTTGTTTGTTAATGCAAGTATTTTAACTCTAACAACCCACAGCTTACGTTTGAAGGAGCAGTTCAGAGAAGAGCAGGTTTTATCTGTATGAATAACATCCAGCTCATGGACACTACACCACCAGTGTTACCAGATTTCTGCTCCTCGAAGGAGTTCAGCTGTACCAATGGCCAAGCTATTGAGCGAGGATCAGCCTGTGACTCCCACCCAGACTGTTCCGATGGGAGCGATGAGGCTCCAGCAGCCTGCTGTAAGTAAATCGCATTGCTTTAGGAAGATGTGGTGCTTAAGATTAGATTGAAAAACCTAACCAGATGTATCCAAGAAATGGCTCACAAAATTTACAATTATTATTTAGGCAGCTTTGTTCCTGAACTTTAATGATATACAGATGCAAAACGATGTTCATAGCAAATTCTACTATCGTGTATTTTTCTTCTTTGCACTTCTTTCTATTTCTAGCTTTCTGGCCTTAGCAATATGCTTTGGATCCAGATGCTGATTTTTCAAGTGTCTGTAGAAGCACAAAATTGTGAATATTTTTGTGTAAGTATATTCATTGCAAATGATGCTTTTAACTGATACTCCTCTAATTTTGAGAGAGATTGAAATCTGCCTTAGGATTTGTTATTTGAATGTTTCTTTAATTTAGAGAGTCTATGAGCTAATGTGAGAAGATGCATTTATGATATATTTCCCTCATAAATTTGTTTTAAAGTAATATGTATGTAGAGACAAGTATAGTTCAGGCGCTGTATCTAGTCATGTTATTTTTATTAGAAGTTGCTCAGAAGCCTTGTTGTCAACAATGCAATAAACAGAAAAAAAGATTGCTGGAAGATGTCTGTTCTGAATTCTTTTAGCTCTCTGTGTGAAAGTGCTTCTAAAATGAATATTATATGGCATGCATTCTGTATGTGTATTTGCCAGTGGCAGCAGCACTCTGAGCCTAAAATGTACTTGGCAGATAAAAACTGTGCACATAGTTCAGATGCTATTAATGATATTAATCGTTGCTGGGAGGGGCAAATCAAAATATTCTATGCACTAAAAGTAGTAGGATTTAGGACAATGATAATTTAAAAAAAAAGAGAGAGAAAAATGTAGGAACTTGCTTTGATTATATGGTTTTTTTTTTTTTTTACTTTGCAGTCTGAACCTTTAATCTTTCCGATCACTTACAGTTATGCAGGAGCCATCTCTGAAGCAGATCATATAAGCAGATATGAGCAGATAATATTGAACCAGCATTTTGAATAGGAAGGTCTATATTGCTTTACCTGTGGGAGGAATGTCAGCTAGCATCTAGAAGATCTATACCAGCATACTAACATCTATAAAATATTCCTGTTTGAGAAGTAGTCTTCATTTTCACAGTACTTGATTGTATTCTGCTAACTCTGTTTGTTTGCTGGAAGGAGTATGGAGAATTCTCTCATTTGCTTTAGGAAGAGGAATGAAGAGAAAGTGAATAGTACTTTATACACTGAATTTTATTTTTCAGTGAAAAAAAATGGTGGTGAATGTTCTAGAAGTATAATTTTGATATTTAATAACAGATGAAAATTAGTTGTCTTTGTTGAGGAGCAGCTGTTACTGTGCAAAGCAAAAATAAAAGTAATCCTAAACACTTACAGATACACTTCTTTACTATTATATTGCAAACAACTTATTACATGTCCTCATTTTTATTTTACTTCTTTGCCTCAGATACTAGACATCATCATTCTGCAACTGAAAGAGAAGCAAGTAGGCTAGATATGCCCTCAGAATAGTAGTGTAAAAGCAAGAACTTAGAACTCACTCTGGAGGGAATCCTTCATGTTCATGTGGAAGAGTCAGAAAAACTAGAAAGTAGGCAGAAGAAAAGTCACCAGGGAAGAGTTAGAATAGCCTGGAGGTCCCAGAGCTGTGTTTCATGGCACCGCTGGAATTGGAGTGTTGTGGCAGAGATCAATGAGAGTCCCAGTGTGTGCAAAACTCTCTTTGGTTTCACTGCTTAGCATCATAGCAGTAACTATGCTACTCCAGGGAGTGCTGGCTAAGAAAGGGAAAAATAAATACATAGTGTTTTTTTAAAAAATTAGCACATTTTAATTGCTGATACTGTCTTGGATATCTCATAGAATCCTTTCTTGAAAAGATAATCGTAAGGGTGAAGTTTGGCTCTTCAGCTGTTTGATCTGCTTAGAAAATTCATCTTTCTGTCAGTTTCTGCAAACAGAACAAGGGGGACATAAAGTGTTCCTTACTTGTGTCATTTGTTCAACCTTTTCTCCCACTACGAACATTTCTCAATTCCTACATATATTTTGTAATTTCTTGGAATTGTTCTCCATGATATTGAGCACTCTGCATTTTTTTCACAATAATTTCAAGCAAAAAATCCTTTCTGGTTAAGTAGTGCATGTTTTGGCCTATATTTTTGAATGTATTTTGGCATCTATCTTTAGACACATCCTTTGTAGTTTCCTTTGATGAAGTAAGTATTCTCATGATAGAGAGCTGGCAGATCTCCATAGTGAACAAAAAACCAGGCAGGCAGGTGATGTGAAGGATCTTCCCGTTCTTTGAGGAGTTTCTTTACATCAATAAAATAGGAAGGAAAAACAATGTTTTTCTTCATGTTAACTTTACGTGAATGATCCCATAAAAATGCAATTCATTACAATAACATATAGGTGTGTTTTAGAATGCTTCTCTAACATTCTGTTTAGTCTCTGCACATTTATGTGTGCATATATATAAATGTAAGCATATAAGAATTTAAAGTCTTTGAAAAATAAGGAAATTTGCTTAGAAACATGCACATGCGTAACTGCTTACTTGAAATAAATGGATTTAAAGGAGTAGATAGTTAAATTGATGTTTTTGCTATTAAACTCTACATTTTCATTACATCTGATTTGACATCACTTGTCTGAGATCACTTCTAAATTTCTTAATTCACAGTGAAGGCTAATAAATAATCAAATCCTAGTTAATTTATTCAAAATGGAGAAAATGAAATACCCTTCTTAGATCATATGAAAGATAAAGAAACCCTTTCATGTTAGTTCTTTTTTTTCCTCATCTAACATAAAGGAACTTTTTCACTAAATGCCATGCCAAATGATGAAGTTTTATGCTTATTATTATTTATTATTTATAGTAACATGCATAATACATATAATAAGCATTTCAAATGAATCACTAGCTAGGATTCCTAGCTACTTTACAAGAATTCTAGGAAGTACTTTTTGTTTTCAATTGATACGATGTTTGTAGTATTCTTTGTACTCATAAGCACTGCATGGAGATGCAAAATGATTTTGGTTTGTGACATCCCACAGATGTCTCTGAAACAGCATCATCTTCTTATTATTAAGTGTAATCAAAAATTTCCTTAAAACACCTGTCTTCAGTCTATCTCTTCTGTTTTCCTTCTGCATTTCCAATGATAGATCAGATATTTCTAATCTCGGCAAAGTTTATGTCATTTTGAGTAGAAAATATGTTGACCCAAGAAAATTTGAATGATTAAAAAAAATTCTTTTTTATGACTATATACTGTTTTGTTCTTGAACGTATGAACATATATACATATTGCTTTGTTACCATTCAAGATATAGTAGTATTTTTCTTAGTTGGAGTCGTTTGTTTTAGAACATGTTTATGTACTTCCTCTGGCACATTAATATTTTGGGTTTGCCAGTATTGGTCCATCAATCTTGTATATACACACAGAGAAAACAAAGCTACATCCATGTTTTTATGGACTTCATTGCTGTTCGACACCGCATAGAAGCATCTGTATGAGTGTTCCCCTCATATTTTTGACACAGATTTAGGTAATTTTTGTTCACAACTGGCATGACAATAGTAATGTGGATTTATTTATAGAGCAAGAACAGGTTGGCAAGACATCAGTCTCTTTTAGGGTTTCTAAAATATCTACTAAAATACATGCGCTTTAAAAGAGCTTAAACTATTTTTGGTTAATTCAACCACAGCTCAGTGATTCAAAAGGGGGAAGATTAGCAACCTCATAATAAAGAAGACTCTTCGGGTACAGAATTCTAATCTCTTTCTTAAGAGGGTTTTTTTTGATGAAATGAAACATTTGTTTGTTTTATTTTGTTTTTCTGGAGAATCTAAGGGGTCAAGCAAGATTGCTCTCTACAGACCCAGCGCTAGCATGAGATTGTCTTAAAATCATTAGTCCCTTAACCCTAAGAAATGCATGTAGTTCTAGAGCGAGATAAGGACAGTTTACCTGAGGTATTATAGTGGTTTGAGATATTTCTCTAGCGACCTATGACATAAAGAACACAGGCTAGGTAACCCAGGCTCATTTGTGAACTTTCTGCATGAATACATTAATCAATTCTAGGTAAATAATTATTAATGACAAAAAAAAAAAAAAGGTTTCTGCAAAGTGTTAGGGAACATGCAGTGACCGTGAGCACAAAGGTATACACATAACAACATTATCAACAAAGTAACCATGTTGCAGCCCTTTGTTGACCACTGATGGTTTCTACCAGGATACTGCCATCATGAAGGCAGCATCCCGAATAATTCGGGGCCAGGACTCAATGAAGCACTAATCTGATGGAAAGAAGAGGTGTGTATCTTCAATTGTGTTCACTTGATCAAACTGTCATTGTAGGATTAAAAAGCATCACGCAGGTAAAGCTAGGAAAGTTGAAGTAATGTTAATTGGTTGGTAACTCAGATGAGCTGACAGTACTGCTGTTTTTGCCATAAAGATCAAGAGGAACTGTATAGGTAGGATGAACTGGACATAGAATTCCTGGAGTATATGCTTTGTTTTGTTTGCTGTTTATTTAAGAAAATATGGTAAATTGGTTCAAACTGATTTATGTTTTTTAGTGCATGCTTATTTCTTGAAATTGAAGTGGATGAGTTTTCTTCAGATTACATCCCACTGTCATTGTTTGCAGAACTGGAATAATAATTTAATCCTTAACTAGTTGAGAAATGTTAATATGTCCACAAGGAAAAATAGATTACATTTCTGATTTGGCTTGTCATTAAAAAGAAAGCAAGTGGTTGTCTATTTTCCTTTCTCTTTTGCTGAACTACAAATAGATGCATGCCCAAAAATGAGGCATCACTAATTTTCTTTTCAGAATGTGGAACATCTCTCTGTAGTTTGAATACAGGGAAATCTTCACAGGAAGTAGACAACATAAGCCACGATGGTGAGAGAGACAGTAAGGAAGAACATATATACTCAGAACATGCTTTCCTATCTCTGTAACTTACATAACTGAAGTACAACTCCTCAGAAAACACAAACTGCGTTGTCACTTGTTTTCCAGCTATCGATGGTGATGCGTTCCCTATAATCACATGAAGGTTCAAATTAAAATATTGAAAAGGGATATTTATAATGAAAATTATGCACTGTTTTGACAGGAAATGTTTAAGCAGTGGAAAAATATGCCGAGAAATTGTCTCACTTGGATCTGAGCATCCAATTAAGTGTAGATTTCTTTTTTTGAACTTTGGTTAAATATTTGCAAGCACTCTTCATCTTTTAGAACCAAGAAGGGATAAAATTAAAGTCAAGCTGTTAATTCAGGCAATTGGGTTTCACTTGCATTTACAGCCTAGCTGTTTCCTAACATATTAATACTTTATTAAATTTTTGTTTATTAACATGAATATTTCATTTCCGTATTAATTTCCATAAACTACTTATGATAGAACTTAAATTTATTTCCATAAACTGCTTATGTTAGGAATTGGTAAGTGTCTTTTGCTTAGTTTGTCTGCCTGATTGTTGGATATTTCTGTGGAGTTTGTCTTTTTAGAAACACAGGTTCAGTGAAAAAAAATCATCTAAAATTTGTTGCTGGCATTATTGCACATACTTAACTAGAGCTGGAATTTGTTTTCTTCATTCTTCATGAATGTTCTTTGTGCCTTTAAAGTTGTATTCGGACTTTATTAGGGATATAAAATGGGATTGGGACTAGTATGATTTTGAATTGTATTTTTTTGTGTGAGCATCTCTCTCTCTACTGAATATGTCTTCCAACAGTTAGACCATATTTATATCTTTTTTTTTCTAAAACTGAATTGATATAAAAGTCTAGTTCAGTATCATCCCTGGAAGAAGAAAAGGAGCAAGTCTTCTGGATGTGAACTGTGGATTTGATGACAAGGAAGCATACCATGTTGAGGAATAAAACAAAAGGAATACATGTTCACTTTTTTTGTTGTTTTAAATGTCTTAGCAAATGGCAAGTCTCAAAATTTGGGTACCTGTTCAGTGAAAAGGGGAAGAATAAAGATTTTCTTAAAAGTATTTTTGTAGTTTTGAAAACCACCATTACCTTTACAAAAGAAAGACACCATAGTGTTTTTGACTTCAACTTAAAGTGAATTTTCAACAAGATTTTCAAAGACTTAAGACTTGCACAAAATCCAGCTACAGGCAAATTTGATGTTCTTTGCGCAAAGCATGAAGTGCCTAGAATTTGCTCATTAAACTTTTTGTTTTTGTTCTTTAAAATGTGTAATACCCTTTTATTGTACAGCTTTATGTGGATTTTTCCTCTGGCTTTTAAGCTGAAACAGTGGATCCAAGGGACTTTATATATGCATAAATGAGCAAACACGCACATAGACATATATAAAGACTGAGAAAATAAACTGTAAAATGAATTTACAGATGAATAATTAATTTTAGATGATCAACTCAACTGAAAACATGGGAACTCATAAGAAATTGCCAGTTTTCTCTAAAATTTATAATAATGGCTATGTATTCTATCAGCTTTTTATTTTATTTTTTTTATTCTGCTCTCATCCTTTCTAATCTGTCTCTTTTGGTGTTGTGGGACCATTTTTGATTGCTTGCCTTTTGAATATCTTTTATTCTCTGGTGTGAAAATAATGTGCAATGTCATCAGGAATTGACTAATGTTGAAGACCAAAAGGTTGAAATTCCTACCTGGATGGTGAAAATGGAATGGCAATATTGGGGAGATAATATCTTGCTAACTATTGCTGAATATATTGCTATCCCTAACAAAATTATGAATATTTTTGCAGATGTATGTCAAATCTTTCTCTCCATCAGCCTACAACTAGATAAAAGTTCATCTTCTGTTTTCATCTTAAACCTTTCTGACAAGGTAGCCATCATGTGTAATGTTAAAGACCAGATATTTAAAGAATATTTTAGGGCAACAAGGGGCACAGATAGTTCAGATCATGAATGGGGTCCATTCATGGTACTTCTCTTTCAGGCTTCACCCTTCTTTTTAATCCAGAGCAGTTTTCCTGTTAAGCTTTTTGGTGATTTCAGTAATAGAAATTTTGATGGTCCCGACTATAGCAGGATATTTTCATTATAATTCTGGATTTCAACAGCAAGAAACAAACACTCCACATTTGCAGTTCACTTGAGAACCAACACACAACCTACATATAGTCTCAAAAGTTAACTAGCCTTCAGAGTAAGAAATTCTATATAACAAGTTGGAACCACATTTTCAGTTGCCACCACCTCCACAGAGCCTTCTGCAAGACTTTTTGCAGTTTGCCACCATGGTTGTTGGAGTGACTATCTCAGTGTGGTGCGGGCAGTTTTCCTTCTTTATGTGTTTGGATTCCATGATGTGAACACAATGATGTCCATGCCTCTATATGATCATAAAGGGTTCATATCTATGCTTGATATCATTCAAATGATCTATTAGCTGACAAAGTAGGGATGATGTTAAGCCAGTGTTCTTATGGAAAAGAACTTGGAGTCATCTCCTGGCAAAATAATCGTGCTGAAAAATTGCACTATTAGGTGTCAATGTGAAAGGTGATTATGTCACCATACTTCCCCTTCCTGTTGATTGTCAAGGACTTTAGCAGATTCTTGCTGCTTTACCTAGTTTATTAGCATATAATTTTAAATATACTTTAATTGGTCAACTTTTCACTAACCTGGCACTGAGCCAGATAAAAATGAAAGCAGATCAAAGATAACACATGAAGATACATTATCGATCTATAAATGAATTAATTATTAGGTGCCATCTTGATTTCTCTTTCATACTTAAACAGTTATTTTGACTTTGGCCTGTGGTTTCCCTTCTAATAACAAGCCTTTGATGTGTTAGTGTGTAACAGAATAAGTTCCTCACATCTGCGTGAGCATTTATTGATATCTTTTTGGATATTACTATGCATTCTCTTCAGTCAATGTCTTGTGCAGGGTTTGCACAAGGGAAGCCAGAGGAAAGAGATGTTTAAGCAAAGAATGTTTGGTTTTCTGTCACCTGGGTTATGTAAAGACTGCTTAAGTACAATGCCTAGACATTGTATTTAATTAGCTAACAGTGCAACAGCTTAGAATTGCATATCAATTTGCATACTCTACCTTAATGTATTACCAATTGAAGTCTAATTAAAAAGATATCTTGTCAAAAGCAAAAGCATTCCCTAATTAAATAAGTTAAATCAGTTTTATGTTTAACTAATATACTGCACTAAATAGGAAAAAGCATACTCCATTGAATTTTAATGTTATAGAGTGGATCTAGTTAAGAGATACTGATATTATACTTTATTTCATAACTTGAGATTTAATGGCTTGAATAACCTCTTTTTAACAGGAAGGAATATTATTATGGAATATAACTACTATGGTGCTTCAGCAAGGCTGCATTTCATTTTGTATCTGTAAAATCTGAAAATTGATTACGTTGAATACATATAAGCATGTTTCAAGCTGCTATAATGTGATAAATGTGCAATGAAGTCTGGAGACCTCTATGTACAGCTCCAAAGTATTTTTTACAATTGTAGCAAGTCACCCAAAGAATTAAATACAGAATTTGGTGAAGCTTTTCTGGACTTAGAAATAAAACTCATACAGACTATTTTATTATCAAAATACCTAATTTAGCTCAAGAAATGAAATAGAATGTGAGAGTGTTATACAACTTATGTTGGTCTAGTATACATCAACTGAAAAAATCTGGCTGCATTTGTGTGGCATTTTACATGTCAACAAAAATTTTCAGAAGCCCTAAGTAAATAATACATTTAAATCTCATTTTAAAAATAACAAACATAAGCTTAATTTATATCTACCTCCAGTTACACAGTAGATAGACTTGAATTTTTACCCTGTATTCATGAATAACTTTCCAGGAAAATTTAAAGATATGTAACTTCAAAATCAGAATCTATTGAGAGCCTATCTCTACATCTTGTCTTTATTAGGATATAGTTATAGTTCTTTTACAGGTGGTTTTTGTTACAGTTCTGAGTTTGATGATTAAGAGTGGAAGGGCCTGCTTGATGTGTTACATGTTTTTCTGAACATTTTTTTCCTATCCGAGTGATACAGATTTCAGTGGAACATAGCAATGATTCTTTGATAAAACTCCTTATACATCCATATATAACTTGTCAATAGTTTTGGCATTAAATTGTTGCATCAAACTCAACTTAATGATCTCTTATTGTTGTTCTTCTCACAATAGCTAATTACACTATGTGTAATTTTGAGACTGACTTCTGTGGATGGAAGCCACTAAGTACATCTGATGCTGAGTGGAATATAATAAAAGGACAAGCTCCCCTTGAGTCAAAACTCCCTGACAGAGATCATACCATGAACACTGGGCATGGTGAGATGATTTTATTATTTTTTTCCTTCTGTGATGAGTATTCATATTGTAAAATGAAAACAAACTGATGAATTAAAAAATTTATACTATATGATACATAACATAGGTAGCTAGTCTTTCAGTCCTGCTCTTTCTTAGATTTCGTCTTTGGTTACTGTGCCTTTGCAGGCATAGTGTTTTGCTGAGACATCAGTGAGGTGTGAGATTTGATGCTGCTTTCAGTTTCTTCAGATACTGCTGATTGAACTGGCATAGATGACTTTGTTCGTGTATAGAATAAACACCTTTGTATCACTCAGAAGCCATTCTTTTAAACATAATTGGATGAAATTTTTACAGCAGCTTTTTGTAGAGTACAGATAAATTTATCAGTTTTGTCCAGGACAAATAGAGCAAGTGTCATATCCTTTGAACAGTTATTCCATTACAAGCCCATAATTGTTATAAAATGCATTCCACTGATAAAACCTGATTTCAACAGAGGGCTGTTTATTTTTTTTTCCAGAATGAAAATTATATTATCGTGTGCTGCATAACACTGAAACAGCTTACCATGTTTTTCATTGTCAGATAATATTCTATGGGTTTCATTAATAAATACAATAAAAAATCAATAAATACATTAAATGTATTTATTATGTATTATTATATATTATGCTGCTTCCACGGCATTGCTTTAAAATCTAGATTAAAATGCAGTATCCCTTTCTTTAGGACAAGGATCTGAAGAATTTTTAAAATGGTATATATTATGTCACAACCAGACCTCATATACTTACATTAACGGAATGTGAAGTGTGACCATTGCATCACAAATATTCAAAGTTAAAGAAATTCCAGTATTAAAACTTGCCTGAGTAAATGTATAGAAGTTTGAGCATGCATGTGCATGCTGTATCTTAACTATAACTGCATGATTATGTATCATCTTTTCCATGGGTCTTCAAGTGCACCATAAGTGCACCAAATAGTTGCTGGTCACTCCCTGAGTAGCTATTTTATATCTCATTTTATTGTCACTCTAAAGTGAATGGAACTGGTTATACCTTATTGCGTTCCCCTCAAACTGTAGCAGTTAGTAGAGAACTAACAATCACAACCTCCAAATACTTACAGCTATGGAGAAGGGCCCTGTCTTTTCCACATTGATTATTGTAGGTCCTGAAGAGGCCTGAGGTGTAGCACGGTCAGTCCTTGAAGGCTCTCATCTGAAGAGTCATCTGTTACGCTGTACTACACTATGCTATACTAAAAAGCACATTAAATTAGCTCAGACTGATTTATGAGCTTCTGCACTTAAGCTGCTTTGGTACCTCAACCAACTAATTTCAAATTAGAATCTTATCTCTGTAATACACAATTGTAGGCTGCAGGTTGCAGCATCTCCAGTAAGGTATTCTTTAAGTTAACTTACAGCTCTACCCAAACATAAAAATAATGCATCTCCCGCCCCCGCCACACACACGAGTTGGTGCAAAGGTCTTTCAGAGTTAGTTTTATACCTATCTGCCACTGTGTTCTGTGTCACCCATGTCGCATCTTTAAATCCCCTATTTGCTAGTTACTCTCTTTACAGAACAGGAATGAGGTTCTTTTAGCAAGTTTTTGCCAACATGAAATCAAGGATATGGTCTTTCAGTTTGCAGCACTTTCTTGTAGTATTGCAGAATATTCATATCTCTTCTCTCCTGGGGAGGACAGAAGAAAAATCTGAATAATAAATAACAAGGCTATTTTAGAGCTTCAGCTGCAAATTAAAAGAGTATCTCCTCTGAAGTGCTCCTGTATTCCAACAAGGGGAGCTGCCCTTGCGCTGCAGAATGCAGCATGCCTGTTTTACCTCTTTGTGCCAGTCTTGGTAAATCTATGTAGTTATTCACTCAGGGCTGGTCCTAGCCCTCTACTTCATTATGTATCCATGGGAAAGAAATGGCTAAGAAGTAAGGCTGTGGCAGCATAATAGATGATTTTCCAAGACGTACAGCAATAAGTGTAATATCGATGTGCAAACAGGACTGAGCTTTTTGTGTGATTTTACACAGTTTCATGAAAAGTCTCAGTATTCAGTGAAGGCAGCACTGATGGCTTTCAAAATATGCTGCTTTAGGGCTCCTTGAAGATGTTTATCCTTTCCTACTTTCGTCTGAAGCACATCTGCTGTAGTTCAAATCCAAAGGCAATTCATTTGCCAGAGTTCAGATTAGATCTTTAATTAAGCTTTCATCCCCACTAGCACAGACAACAATGTCAATCCTGTGGACCCCGTGAGAAAATACAGATTTTTGCACTGGTTCCCATGATTTGTAACATTGTTAGCATGCTTAAAATCAGCTGTGCTGTGCTGGAAGCAAATACTGTACCTTAAAGGAAGTTAATTTTAATTCTAAATTCTACTTGTGATGCTATTTAAGCCAATTAGATTTCATCTTTTGGGGAGCCCAGCTGAGGTCTGTGTTGTTTGATCTCCTGAGTGCTCTGTGCTCCAGCTCATATACCACGGCTGGGAGCTGAGAGGCAGGGAATGCAGAGGGGATGGGAGGTCATGTTCATGCTTGGAGGACTGAGGTCTTAAGGCTTTTGCCTGAAGAGGCCAGATGAATGAATGCATCTGGTGGGATATGTTCTGCACAGTAAAGCCTTTCTAACAGCAGTGTTTGACCTTGTTCTGCAGTTCTCTGTATGTATGTTACATATATAAGGTCTTTGCAAGCCTTAAGGTCTTTGCAAGCACCATGACAGGACAGCCTTAGCAATTGCTACCAAAGGTGCCAAACATCTGTTTCTTCCTTATTTCCTCATTTTTGGACAGAGAGCACATAATTTTTTATGAGGGGGAACAGCAGAAACATTTAGCAAATGTATTTTGTCTCACATCTATAAACATACGAATTGTAACATCCCCCTCGAGAGGATGACTTGAACCCTACAGATGTTGAGTTGAAAGGATTGCCGTTCCATGTGTTTAGAAGTATGAATAAGGTCCATGCGCCTGAGAAGGCCCTTAAGGGAGAGTTAATTTTCTCACGCCACCATTTGCCACTGGACATATTTCTCTGATTTTTTTTTATAGGAGCATACATTTACTTTGCTGCCTCACAACAGGGGAACACAGAGACGGCTGTGTCTCATTTGGGGAGCCCTTTCCTCATCAAGCTGTGCTCTGGACTTGCCTTTTGTCAGGTAACTGTTTGATGTTTATTAGCTGTCCTCACTTTTGTAAGTTATCAGTCATCTGATGTCCATAAATGGGTGTTCTTGCTATAGGAGTTGTTTACAGAAAAGCTGGATCCATTTCAATGATGGTGGAAAGAGTTACAATCTGACCCTTTGGGCAGTAGGAGAGGCAGCAGGCTCTTTACTGCTTTAAGTCTAGTGTCTGATTCAGTTTACATCATCCATAAGTGACTAAGCATTTAAGGCTATACTTTTTTTTATGTATGCTAGGAAAAAAACAGCTGACAACAATATTAGGGCCGTATACACTCACAGTCAAATCAGCTTGAGTTAGGAGTAAGAGCTGGCAAAGAATCGCTGTTCTCTCTAAGCAGGAACTACTTTTACCACCACCATCCCTAATAGCAGATCTGTTGTCTGAAACTATCACACAGATTAGCTATGCTGAAGTGACTGAGAAGAATTACTCACCATACTCCAAACACGTAGTAAATTTTAACAGATGGTCTGAGGGGCTTGTTTTTTAAGAGCTGATCAATGCAGTGCTCAAGAGTTTACCTAGAAGTGTTTTTCAGTCAAATGTCTTGCATCCCTGTAGAGCAACGCCAAGAGTAGTAGGATGGCGGTTGATCTGGCAAGCTAGAAAGCTACCCTAAAGAAAGTGGTCAAGGAGCACTGAGAAACAGAAAAGCTTAGATGCAAAACAGCAACATAATTTTTTGCTAATAGTGGAATTTTCAACAAAATTTTATTTAAAGTAGATTTAAAGTAGAACTTAAATAAACCTACTCTGTGTGATATCTCTATCTATACATAAATGCACACTCACACACCAGAACAGAACATTTTTAATTGAATTTTTAATCTTTTTTGCCCACTGAATAAAATTAATGGATATTGTACAATTTTTGTATATATTTTTCCTTTTCACGAGTCTTTTTTAATTTCCTACACTGTAACTTTTACAAGCCTAGGCCATACTTGGGAGAACCTAAGATACGCACTTACGCTTTGTTTTTATTTTGCCACTGAATCTTGCTTCTTGATTTAAGATGGCCGGAGAAGAAGTAAAGGAAAAATAGAGACATCTTCGCAATTTTTTTTTTTTTTTTGTGTGTGTGTGTATGTTCAGTAGTAAAGAGAAGTTTTGAAGAAAACAAATATCAAACTTTAGACTGGTTGCCTAATTTTTGAAAATCAGTATAGACTAGAAACTGTTGTCTTACTGAGGAAAATCAATAGCAACCAACAGCTTCTTAGGTCCTTATTAGAGCAGTCCTGTTAGATATGTAGCAAGGGCTGGCTTAAGTGTATCTGTTTATTTGAAATTGTGTCCAACTAGGACTGTGCATGTTAATTACTAGCTCTTTCAGCTGAGTGGTTATAACTTCCAACTGAGGAGTGGAAGTGTTTTAAGCAACTGGGTGGCACCTGCTTTCTGTCATTCTCAGTTCTCAATCTTTGCATTTCATCACAACATTGTGAAGAATCAGAAAGAATATAGATACTCACACTGTGGCCATTTTCTCCATTGAAGGTAAAATTAAAAGCTCTGTAAATTTCAGTAAAGTTTGCTACTGCCAGGAACTCAGAAGGTATTGCCTGGTTCAATTCAGAGCTGTGCCAGGCCACCAATAGCTAATGTTCAGGAAGGCTCTAGCATGCCTTCCTTATCCCTTCTTGCTCTTGCAATAATTCAGCCTTTGATTGTCAGGGAGACCCCGACGAAGTCTGAACTTTAAGGCTTACACAGTTC
>NW_010576825.1:155429-210310 GCF_000705375.1 Tinamus guttatus | reverse complement strand
TGCTAGTGCTGCTCAACATGATGCCCAGCCTGATGTTGCTGCTGAGGGTTCCTCAGCTCCTTTCAAGCACTCAGGCTCCTGTTCTCACCCAGTTTTAACTAAGGGGCAGGCAGGGAGCCTGAAAGCTCTCTCGAGCCATGTTTTTCTTTTTGCCACAGACAGAACAGAAAAATGGGCAAAATCTCTTAAAGCTAAACAGTAATAAGTCTCTGTTTACTGGTTTATTTGTTTTCAGGTCTCCTAACACCTTTCCTCCCTTCTTGGATTTTTTTTTTAAGGCATAAACCAGATTTTTGAATAGTCTTCACAGTTTAGGATCAAGAAAAAAAAAATCAATAACATTGTTACAGCAAGTGATTTACTGTTTTCAGATAGTTTGAAGTAAGTTGAATAGCAGTCTGCTAATGTTCTGAACTAACCACAAACAGGTAATTTCTTATCTTTTCAGATCAGCAGTCACTATCATTAACAAATAGTTCACAATAAAATGACATTTCTTCAGCAATGAAACAAGTGACACTTTACAGAAGGAATTTTTAGGCAGTTTTCACAGTCAACGCACTTTGAGGCTTCACAGCAAGAAGTCTGGGACATGGTTTAATTTACAGTAGGGAATTAATGCAGAATAGTTAGTGGAGAATACTGATTTAAAAATCTGAGAACAAAGATTGCCTGAAGGCTCAGGCAGTTTCATTTCTCTTTTATAGACTTGGATACTGAGTAGATAAGCAGCTTTTGAGTTCAGGTGAACTTGAACAGAGGATCTTAAGTTGAGCTGGGCAGAACTGGGGTGTGAATCAATAAATCCTTCTGCAGGCTGGACCTGCAGAGGTTGGTCTGCATGCAAAGCATAAATGCGATGATCATATGCATAAATTTCTCCATGGGAAAGTTCAATATACACATATATGTACATATAGGTACATTTAATTTTGAGTAGGCACATATTATGTTATTTATAGTTATTTATAATTCCCAGACTTAGTAAAAATGACTGTGAGTTCTTATCCAGTCATACTATCTGAAAAGGGTGTTTCTGGAGACTGGAAGGTTGGCTTTCTGCCACATTTTCACTGAAGACTTTTAGTTCTGGGAGGGAGCAAAGAGTAGGGTTGCTCATTAGGAAATGTATTGGTGCATTATGCTGTGTAAAAATGTGTGATTTTGCCCTCTGTTGGATGTCCCACTGAGAGGATAAATGGATCTACATAAAGAGACCTATGCTTATTAATAGCTTTACAAGTTCTTTGGCTCTGGTTGTTTAAAAGAAAAAAAAACTGAGTTGAAGGATAACAATTTTATATTGTGCCTCTGTGGTGATTGAAGCTCAGAAGTAATTTCTTTCTTTGGCTTTTTGTCATCAAGACTTTCTACTGCTGTCAGCTGACAAACATCTACATTTAGCTCAGGTTTTAGAATTGTAGAAGCAAATTTCTAGTCTTAGCTCTCTGTTTATAACTGTTTTATAGCTGATTGGACATGGTAATCTCCCTAAAGTGGAAGATGTAGCCACAGAGAATAAGGATAATTTTATTTTATTCCTTAAGAAATGAAAACACGGAACAAGCACAGCCTATATTTGAAAAGCTATTTGATAAACACAACCTTACTCGGTTTTAGTCTGTTTACAGTATAATTCTTCTAAAAGCTAATTTTGAGAAATATTTGTATACCTGCTTCTTTACGTTCCTTAGGCTGACTGATGAAAACAAAACCACACACACATGAAAATATTTCAATTTATTAATAACTTTTGAAATTGTCTTCTACAATACATAATTTTCAAGAGTGGGATTAAAAGAAACACTATGGGAAATTGCAAGACCACATCCACCAGCCATGAAGACAACAGAGCTTAAAAATAATGCGTGACGCAACAAAGAGTTTTCCCTCATTAATTTCTCATCTACCTTGTGCTACAGAAAATAAGTGAAGTGGGAAATTTTTGGCTCACATAGAGCAAAAATGTAATATTTTATTGTTGTATTTGGCAATTTTATGGCCAAATTAAATTCAGGGCCTGATATGAGAAGTAGTGAATCTGTATGCATAATGATTTTCAGGTTAGTAGTTAATGTCTTTATCTTAAGCAGTTCTCAAATTCATCGCTGCTTGCTAGGCAGAAAAAAAGATCTACAGCTTTAATGTGTATGTTAATGTAATAACTTGTTGAAGAAAAGACTTCTCTCAGAATCTAGACCCTCATAACTACTGCTTTTCTGTTGTGTTAGTAAAGAAAAAAAAGTCAATTTGACTATCACACATACTTGAGTTAATGCTTATGCTTTTATGCAGATTTATTCTTCTGGAAATGAGGTCTTTTACCTCCAAATTTTGCTTTGGATTACAGTTTTGCCTTTTTGTTAAACTATTCTGTTAAGTGTGATAAAACATTCCGGCTAAGCTACTCATCGTTGTTCTCCGGCGCGGTTACATTATTCTACATACAGTACTGTCACACTCAGCAGGAGGGTCCTGGAAGACTGCAGCTAGGTTCAAAGCGCTCTACACCTGCACATGAGTGATGAGTGGGTTCATTTGCCGTTTAATCTGTGGTAGTTACAGATCAAGCAGATTATGGAAAGTAGAGAGTATCTTCAACCAGATTTTGGAAGATGTGTGCAGTTTGGTCTTGTCTGTTAGGTATGAAAATACAAACACATTTGGCACCTGGAATAAAATAATAATAATAATAATTAATAATATATTGCATTATTATTAATAACACATCGCAGGGTTTTTTTTCTGGGTAATATTTTACAAATTTAAATGGGTAGCAGGGCTGCAGGGGTGACCTGTGTGAGACAAGGCCATGAATCCTCCTATGCTGGTCACAGCTGTTCCAGATGGCTCCAATCAACCTAAAGAAACCCACCTCATGAAGAAAACAACGGTGGGCAGGACAGGGCAGGGACACCCCCAAGGATGTGCGAAGCTGGAGCATGGACACCCCTGAGCGGACTGGGGACTGTGAGGGGCCCATGCTTGAGCAGGGAAAATAAGTAGGTGGCAAGAGCAGAGGAGGAGACCAAATAAAGAGGAAGGAGCAGCAGGAGTAAACAAATTAGCACTGGCCTCCATCTCCTGCACCACCACTGCCTCACCAGAGGAATTGGGCCAGACTGAGCACAAACTACCTCAAATAAAAAGGAAGTCAAGACTAGCAAGTGGGCATAATAGATGTTTGATTTAAGTTCATCCTGATGGAAGGAGAGGAAAGATGTTAAGAGTTTGTTTACACCCAAATTAGTGATTGGAAGTTTGTGTTACTGTGTGGCAAAAGATTAAGTTAAGCAAAAACTACATGAGTCAAGGCTGTTTTGCCTGTTGCAGACTCTAATATGATTCTTTTCCAGGACCTGTGGAGTCTACTGTGTTAGCTATTTTATTCCAACAAAAGACTTTGATTGCATCTTCTACCTAACTAAAAGTTAGATAACTCATATATCTGTTTCGCTGACATCTGTAGTTGTCCTGAGGTCAAAGACAGATTTTCTGGTATTTGTTATCATCCTGCAAAACAATGCAATAGTTTTATTTGGCTGTTACCCTAAAATGGTCTGCATTCTTCAGCCGTGTTGTTTAAAGGTTTGTGTAATATGAAAGAATAAAGAAAACATCCTGTCTGTGATGTGAGAACCAAGGTACACAGTATAAGACTATATAAAGATGGTCAGAAAATCCGGGTGGAAAGCCTGTCTAAAGGCCTTTTTTTTACTTCCATAAAGATTAGGTATTATCAGGGCTCTGCAGGAAGTGAAGAGTTTGGAGTTGAAAGAATTTTAATCTCTTGCTATGTAAAAAAACAGGAAAGAACTAAGAAGATAAAAAGATCAATTTTTCAAAACCGTATTTGTGCCCTACAGTTCTATTAGAGTACTTTTTTTCCTAGGTAATATTTTACAAATCTAAATGCATCAGCTACACTGTGTACTGTTCGGCCTGTGCAGAGGGGTTTCCCTCTCAAGCAAGGAGGGAGAGTGGAGTTGGTCCTATTATTTTTTCATCTTTTCTTGACAAAATAGTTTTTGTCTTCTCATTCATTGCTTTTTCTTCCCATATATTGATTGGTCTGTTTGTTCCAGGGGATCAGAGGTTATTTTAAACATCTGTCATTTAGAAACAAAAGATCATAAGGCCATTTTTCTGTAAATACCTCAACTGTCATGCTTCAGAGGTTAACATGCTTTCAAAACTGCCGTAGTATCAATATTTGCAAATAAAATTTATTTCTTAGAAGATCCTAAGGCCATATGAAGCTAAAAATAAGTTGAGAGGTCATATCAGTCAATCTGTATCCAGCTGATAGATACAAATTAAAAATAGATTTAAAAAAATTATTATGTTTCTACTTTTGGCCATAATACCGCTCCTTAATGTGCCTTAGTTTTGTAGATTTGTTTCTCCTATGCCAAGGCTGTTTTTTGGTCTATGGTTGTGCCTGCCAATTTGTGTTACAAAGTAAGTATGTATTAGTATCGAATATATTGAGATGTAT
Organism: Tinamus guttatus; assembly: GCF_000705375.1. The sequence goes on along the minus strand of NW_010576825.1, from coordinate 205,812 downwards.
GATGTAATGTTGATTGATGATATAATCTTTACAGTGAAAATTTAATTACTAATTTTTTTTTTTTAACAGATAAGATTTTGGTATCAGTTATCTCAAGACTCCCAGCTTTCTGTCTTTAAGAGAAGTGCCCTGGATGGAAGTTTGGAAAAGCTGTGTGACATTTCAGGATTGCCTGTGCTGCAGTGGACAAAAGCCAGTGTACTAATAGAAAATGTAGCTGAGGATTTACCTTTTCAGGTATTTAGAAATTACATTTTTGTTGCTTTCAAACAGTTATTCTAAGTTGATCTTTAGAAATAATTTTAATAATAAGATATAAAATTAGTTTTGCATTCTTTAACATTCATATAAAATGGAATTGTACTCGGGTCTTTCAATAGATCTCTCTGTTAAGCAACAATATTGTTTCAGCACTGCATGCATTAGAATCACATTTTCATTATAAAAATCAAGCAGGAGTTGCACAGTAGATTAAAAAAAACTTGCTATAAAAACTACTGATTAAAACAAAGGCCTAATTATGTTGGCTAAAGGCAGGAGAAGTGCAGATTGTTGGACTTCAACCTGCAACATTGATCACAGCAGCTAGTAGTTGAGTTCATTTTATTTCTACATAATCCCTGGAAACACATTTTACTAAAATTTAGGATGCGGCTGTTGGGGCAATCAGCATCAAACATTAGTATTTAGGAAAGTAAAGCTCCAGCTTTTGCCTTTCATTCTGTTTATCATTTTTGATAAATTTCTTTGGTCTAAAAGAAAGCAACTCAATCCTTGGTAAATTATGACTGAACTTTACTTTCATTTATGATCTGTTGAATATTTCCTTCTCTTTACAAATGCATCCTTGCAAACGTACACTTACTGTACCTCATGTAAAAAACTATTTTTTAAAAAAGTTTTTAAAAGTCATATCTTTGAATCTTTGGCTTTATTTGTAGGTAGAAAATTGGAAATGAGAGACTTGTTTACAAAAGAGTCTCTAGCAAATTCAAATGAAATCGAATGAATTTGCTAGTTGGCAGAAAATCTTTCACATTATCTTTTAAAATATATCTTAACACATGTATCACACAACATGGATTATTTTAGGGAATGCCTTGTTGAATTGAGCAGACATTGTATAGATCTATTCTTGTCTTAAGTAAATGTTGTAAACCACCCCCCCCCCCCCCCAGTTTGGGTACTCTCAATATCTTATTTAAAAAGGTGTGTAAATTTCAATGGTTCTAGTAGGAAAACACTTCAGATAATGAATGAACCTTCTGGTTGAAATTGGATGATTTGGCTTACCGAACTCTCTGTAAAGGTGGTTATGACTTTGGGAGCTAAGCAGTAAATCTCTGGCTTTTGTTTTAGCATTCAAATTTCAACCACAATTTTGCTGGATGATAATAATCAGAGTTGGTTGCAGGCACTATTTACTTCCTGTACAGAATTAGTAAATTATAAAGAAACATATATATATTCAATAAATATATATTTCATAATGTTATCCTTAATGAGCTAGTTTATTTCTTTGTATTTACAGATCATTTTACAAGCTACAGTTCTTTCAAAAAATGCTATAATTGCTGTTGATGATATCAGTGTAACAGAGGAATGTGGAGTTACGAACAAACCACTCCCAAGTATCAGCCAAGAAAGCAAAGGCAAGCTCTTTACCTCTCTGTAAACTTGCAGGACAAAATGTTGCGGGGTGTACTTTTTTGTTTTGTTGAAATGTATTTTCAGGAAAAAATTCCTAGTTATGTGTATACTCTGTGGCTTCCTCAAACAAAGTAATTCTATGAAAAAGTAGCTCTGTTCACAAATATTTTAACGTTTTATGGGCAGTCTGGTTTCTGCATAATTTTATTTATAGTTGTATAGCTACAACTATGTAAAATCCCAGGCTTGATATTGCCCATTAATTATGTACATTTTTAAAAACCAAGAGTGGAAGCTGTCAGCTGAATGATACCAAGTACTTGCTGTAAACCAGGAAATTAAAATACACCAGAGGCCAGGTTTTCAACCAATATAATTTTTCAGAGTTTCAGTTTTCAGAGTTTTCTTTTTCTTTTTCTTTTTCTTTTTCTTTTTCTTTTTCTTTTTCTTTTTCTTTTTCTTTTTCTTTTTCTTTTTCTTTTTCTTTTTCTTTTTCTTTTTCTTTTTCTTTTTTTTTTCCTGGCCGTACTAAGAGATGGGATCCTATTTTAACATTTTTAAAATTTCTTCTGATATTTTCAAGTACACTTTCCACACTTTCTCTTGTATTAAACTAGGCCTCAACTGACAGCTTCAAAATATCTGTAAGAAAGTAGAGCAGCCTCAGAAAAATGTCCATATGTAGTCATGAGTTCCCTGTAATGAAGCCTGTCATACTGTGTTACACATTAGCTGTATTATTAGTTTACAGTCAGACTTCTGGAAAGTAAGCTGTGGTAGGAATTTCTAGATATCATTTCCAGTATGGTATCTGCAATTATTCGTATTTGGAGGCTGAGACAAAATTATCCAAAAGTATCTTATCTTACCTCTGAAGGGTGAATTTCACTGAATTTTCCTCAAGGCAAGAGGGGGCACCCATCATTGATAACCTACAGTAAAGTATCTACATTTCCACTAAACTTGTCAGTGTGCCAAGATAAACTTGTCAGTGTGACCTTAGATAAAAAAAAAAAAAGTGTATTAACTGTAACTTCCATCAGACTCGTGTTGCATCTTGATGCTGTTTGTTATTAGTGACTACTTCCCTGAAACGCCATGGACATACATGCAGTTATTAGTAATACTGATGGGTTACACCTAGCAGAAATCCGCTTTTTTCCTTGATTAGAAAAATTAAAGACATAGTAGAAAACTGCAATCTTTCGTTTTCAATATTCTCCTGATCCCCATATACAAGCCAATTGACAATAGGTAGGTATTTGAAATTAAAAAAAAGCTAATTTAAACAAACAAGAAAAAGCTGAAAAGCTGCATGTTGTTGCCCTCTTTCTGTCTCTCTCTCTAGAACTCTACTGTAATGAAATTGATAGTCCTGTTTTTTTTCCTTCATCGAATTTGGAGGTGTGCAGTTTGAATCTGTAGGCTAGTAGTGGTGCAGGAAAAACTTTAGCCTCATTGTGAACTGAGCCCATTATTTCCTTGGAGAAATCGTTTATGAAACGAGTTGCAGGACAGTTTTTTTTTTTTTGTGGAAGACTTGCTTTTGATTGGGAGCATAAAAAGGTATTCTGTTGAACCACCTGTGAGAGAGACTTTTTACAAAGCCCCTCCACTAAACTGGAATTGGCCATTGACCTCTAAGGTGTTTTTGATATATTTTCATTCAAATGTTTGAATATTGACAAGAATAATATACAGGTTAAGACCCCTGAACTTTACATCTATTGCGTTTTCTAAAGGTTCAGATATAAGCCCAGCTCACTAGTTGATTCAATATGCTTTTTACATTGTTGTCAAAGATGATAAAAAGTACATCTTACAATTTTATACATATGTTTTTATTTGAATTTTACTTTCTATTTTAAGGGGTAGCAGAGTTTGCAGACACCATTTCTTCATCTTTTTACTGTCCGCCGGGTCTTCTTTCATGTGGGAATGGAGAATGTATTTCACCTGACAAATTTTGTGATTTTACACCTGACTGTTCAAATAGCTGTGATGAAGTCAACTGTCGTAAGTGAAAAATCTAAAAGCAATTTACAGTGTTAAGCTGCCTGTGAGCATGTTTGTTTCTCCTGTGTGTTTGGTTTCCATTATTTCATAACTGTTGTCATTTAATTAAAATAGCTCTCAGGAAATAGTTATTTCAGTTCGATTTTTTTTCTGACTTCTGCTTTTTTTTTTTTTTAGGGGCAACTACTTCCATCTTAGCATTGAAAACAGGAAAATAAGTCTTTCATCTATTTTTTAAAGTTTCATCTGTTTTTTAAAGATTTTCTTAAAATAAAATATTTTATTTTATAATCGCTAAGGTGTGAAATATTAGGTGCTGTGTTATACTGAATAAAGGCCCAAGCTGCAACATCCTGGAATCTCATTCAGGAAGGCAGTATAAACAAAATGAAAAAGAATATGTGCATATGCACTCTTGTACACAAGGTCTTGCACATATGCACATTCATTAAAAAGAAAATGGAATGAAAGCTAATGAGAGGAAAATCTATTTCATGTGTACAAATTTGGAAGTTCTGTGGCAGAACTGTTCACAAAAAATTCTTTTTAAAAGGTGAATGACCCTCCAACTGCATCTGAAAAAAAAATCTGAAAAACAGTGAGACCAGCAACATTAATGATACCAAGGTCAAGCCTCAGCCTAGTAGTCACCTCACCAAGTAAAGCCATTCCTTGCAGTTAGCAGTTGATTATATCTACTCAAATTTTAATATTGTCACTCTGTGCCGTATTCTGTGTGCTTTAGTACAGGCTACTCAGAGAGGCTGTGGAGTCTCCTTCTCCGGAGATTTTCAAAACCCGCCTGGATGCTGCCCTGTGCCCCGTGCTCCAAGTGTCCCTGCTGGAGCAGGGGGTTGGACTAGATGATCTCTGGAGGTCCCTTCCAACCTCAACCATTCTGTGATTCTGTGATAGTCATAGCCTAGTACTAAAACTGTATGCATTTTGTATGCTTAATTTTAACATGATGACACCAAAGCTGGATTGGTAACTAAAGCAATTATGGACAAACATGGTTGCAGACAATTTAGGCTGTGTCAAGGTTTCCAGTTCTGATGTGCTGTGACAATTGCCTATATTTTCTCTGTGTACAAGCTAACACATAGGAAAGTAGAGAGAGATCTGAATTCTCCTCTGGTGTAGAATCAGGAAGTAGGCCCCACTGCTTTTTGCTTCCAGTGCATAGCTTCAAAAACCTTTTTGATTCGTTCAAATACCTGTCCTGTATTAGAAATCAGTTACACTTTTTGTCCATGAAAATGAGGCCCTTGGTATTGTGTTGAATTTCTGACTGTATTATAATAATTGTGATGCATTTGCACAGGTGAGTTGTCATGAGCAATACTTAGTAGAGGACTTTTGGAAACTGCAATATGATTGTTTCTAGCATTTCAGCAAAAAATCATCAGAAATGTAATGCAAAAATATACAGCATTTTCTAACTATGTTGTATTATGCATCACAAAATGATCACCTTTTCACAGATGCTAATACAATTAAAATACCTAATTTATTCTTTTTAGGGAATTTGGTTCCAAGGAATTAGAAATACCCAATACAAGCAGAGTGAGATAATTACACTTATTTTTATAGATGAAAATTTATGAGATTTGGGACCTCTGGATTTGAAGTATATAAAAGTATATATTTAAATTCAAAGGATTCTGAAGTAACAACAGCAAAATTGTAACTCAGTCTGGCTTCCTGCATAATGAATACTGTGAGTTTACTATCATCTCTCTTTTGCCTTTTGATGTTTTGTAATTCACAAATATTGCTGTAAATTTTCGCTGAGATCAGGCCTTTAAAATTCCCTTTTACTGATCATCAGATTTTTATTAATATGTTAGTTCAGTGACTTATTGAACATACTCTTCTTTGAATTGCTTGGAAAACAGACCCCATTGTTATTTATGAATAAATCATCTAGCTTTTCAGCAAAACATACAAGAAAATTGTACTACTCATTTTTGGTTCTTCTGCACTGTTAATGCCCAGTTTAAAGGTTTTCAACAAATTTTGCCTGTGCACACTTTCTAGCTAATATTTCTTAATGTTTTAAAATGTGTATACCTTAAAACTTTTTGAGCAAAACTCATAGGTCATCTTGTGAATTGTTTCCACATTTATTTCCACTGTCTTTACTCTCAGCCAGTGTGTTTTGTTTGCTTTCAATAAATGTTTTAAAATCATGATCACTTGCCTTAAACAGGAGTAGTTTTAATTAAGTAAACAAGTTTCTCTATTCATTAAGAAGCTGAATGTAGAATAGAATGTATTAGATAAACTAGACATGTTCTGTGGTATATTTAACAGCTTCTAATAGCACATTGTTACCAATATTTTTAATGAATTTTAAAGATACTTAGTATAAAGATATGTGTGTAGCACTCAGTGTGAAGTATCCCATGATAAGCACAGTTCTTTTCTCTTTACAAAGTACAGGAATATATTTTGCCTATTATTTTATTTCCTTAGTTTCTTCTGGAAATATGCCAGATCTTCACCATTTGCTTATCAATTCAACATTCTTCAGTGAATTTCATGGTGATCTCCATCCATCCAGATAGCTTCTTTTCGAATGCAACTGTATATTCTTTACAGCTCTGATTGTAATGCTGTCTTTTAAATATGTGCATGCATGCATAAAATCTGCATGACACAATACCATGTTGGTAAAGACTGGGCAGTTCTATTCTTTTTCCTATATCCAGGAAGTCAGTCTTGGGCAAATCCGGCACAATTTGTTATTGGTAAACCCATTTTACAATCTAGTCCTCTTCTGTTTACTTTGTATTTTAATTCCTTTTTTTCCAAAAGTCCTGAAGCATTCGTTATTAGGTTATAATTGCCAAAATTTGTTGGATTGTTATTCCATTCTTTTTCTTAAATTCAAGTACTGTGATTTCTATTCTCTGATCAAATAATAGCACTTCCAAGTTAATAGATTAATTAAAAACACTGCTAATAGATTTATGATTTCATGCAGGATCTTTCACTGTGCTGAGATGGCAGTTTAACCTTTAATCACCACAAATATAATCTTGGAAGTTTCCACTTCAGATATGGTCTTTTTGGTTTCAGCTTGCCCCCGTCTTTAAGCTATCCAGGCTATGTTTCTATTTCAACACTATACCCTTCCCAAAAATGAAGGCAAATGTTCAGTTAGGTGCTTAACCATGCCTGTATTGTCCTAAATCATAGACTTCCTATATGGACACTCATTTTCTTTTTATTCTCTTTCTAATTATGTAACTGTAGATGCTTTTATTATACCCAAGTGTCAGTTGCTCAGACTATGCATTAAAACTGCCATGCTAACAGTAGAACTATAGAGTTATTATATTTGCAATCGGCCTTGCTATAAATATATCGTCGCCTACTTACCAATCGTTGTCATACTGCTGAAATGAAGCAGCATTCTTCATCCTGAATGCAGAAGCACTTGAACTCTCTCAATGTGTGCTAACACTGCAGCTTGAGCATGTGAAGCAAAATGGAGGTACAAAAATACATTTTGCAAGTAGTTTAGCATGTTGATTATTCCCAAGCAATAAACTCTACTTTTAGTATGTTAGTCTGTTGGTCTGTAGCAATAAAACTTCTCTTATAATTCTTCCACAAACTGATTCTGAATCATACATCATACATCTGAATAATTCACACAAAGGCATATATCTGTACGCCTTTGTATTTGCAATGTTGCGTGTATTTATATTTTAAAATGATATTTCACCATCTTCATGTTTACTCAGCCTCTTATTATCACCAAATACAGCATTCCAGTCATGATAGCTGTTCCAACATATTTTTGTCAAACTGTTAAATGCAATTATTTGCCTTTGTACCATTTGTGTCTACATTTTAACATATAGATTCATGCATTTGGATGAAAACCTCGCATTTTCCTCAGTCATTTTTACTCATTCCTTAAGAATGACTAAGTATAGAATCTCAGGTTCTATCTCTTCTAATATTTTGCATCCTGGAATCATTATATGTTGTTGAGACGTTGATGTGTTATCATAATTTCTCTTTGAATTCCATAGTCTTTACTCTGCCGCCTTTTCCAACCCCTCTGCTCTCCCATATCCACATCCTCTTCCTTCTTGCATCTTGGCTAAACAAGGTCTGATAGGTGTATATTTTATTTACGAAATTCTTTGAACTTAACACAATTAATGCATTCCTTCAGGTAGCTGTCATAAATAACACCATTGCACTGAACAATTCAGTTTTCATTACAAATGACAGCATCAACTTTAGTAAGTATTGAAATGTAGTAATGCTAATGTGCTGAGTCAAGGAAAGTGCAGGAGGGAAACTAGCCTGAACTTGGATTAGGAACTTTCTGTGTGTTAGAGAAGTGAAATTCATTACTTCAATCTCTTACCATCTTCTCCACTCCCTCAAATCTTATAAAATTTTTTGTTTGAGTTTGAAACTCCGCATTTGATAGAAAATACCAAATGTTGGTTATGCGCCTTGGTTCTGGTCCAAACTTGCTCCTGCTAAAATGAAATACTAAAATTTTATGCTGTTTACCATTGTTCCTATGTTATTCAATCAGAGTCTTGATAAGAGTGCTTATAAGACCATATCAAGGAACATTTGACCTTCATATGAATGTTATGCAATTACAAACAAAATAATACAAAACTTCTGTGGTTCCACATTCACCAAATATGCAATGACATAGCAACTATTCTACTTAGTACCCAGAGCAGAATTACCCAAGAGAACAGAATTTCTCGATATATTCCATGATATATTTTTATATTCAAAACACTTCTCAGGGTTGAATAGGGTTGAAGTACCTCCAATCATGAAAACAAAGTACAGTATTTCCATATGGTTGTCTCAAAATCACTTTGCTCATCCCCTTGATCTTTCAAGGGCCTTGTCAGGCCTTCAAAGGCTAATCATTCAAAGCACCTAGTCATTATGTTCAATCCTGCCGTGATAGGAGGCTAGTTATAGGTTTCTCATTAGATATTGATGACTAATGGCAGATTTACAGCTTTACATATGTTTAACCTCCCACATTCTCAGACTTTTAATGTCATAAGTGCAATGTTTAGACTGGACAGGACAGTATGCTCAGGTGGACTAGTCCAGGAGATCAACCTGCCGTTGCCCTCAAAGGAACAAAGCAGTTGTGGCTATAACTGGCCCACCATATGACCTGTACACTGGGGAAAAAGTTGATGGTTTTCCAGCCCACCCAAGTGCCATTTAATTACATAAAGTTGTCTGCCATTGGGCAACCATCTGTTCCAGAGCTTATTTTTTTATTGTGAAAAAGAAAGTTTCTTAGAACACTCCAAGCTTCTATTTTACAACATTTTAGTGGGTGTTCTCCTGTTATTTGGCTTCTTATTCTCTGACATACATTTGCATGTGTTTTTGCTATATATTTTGATATTTTTCCTTAGTTACTCTTCAAAAAAACCTCAGCCATATGTTCAGAATATATTTTTCTTTTAATCAACATGAGAATAACATTTTGATAATTAGCATACAATAATCTTTTAATCGTATTTTAACTTAAGTTAATGCCAGTTTCTCTCTTTGATCCCCGGGGAATCTTTCAGCTTTGCTTCATTCTGTTTTTCCCACAAAATTTTAAGGAGAATAATTTTATGAGACTTTATGTAAAGTATCATCAGTTAAAATTTGATGGTATGTTGCAAGTATTCTGGTAATATATAGCTTGTGTGATCACAAAGGAATTCATGAAACTATGTTTTAATTAAAGTTCTGTTGCAATGATGCAATCCTGAAAATAATTATTTTATTATCTAGACATTATATAAAGTTTATCTTACATGTTATGTACACATCTAATCTTTATTCCTTGATCCTAATTTCCTTGTACAAAAGTATACATCACAAACTAAAAATTAATGTTTCCGACTCGCTGAGAAAAGTGAAAACAATATCAAATTGTTCTTTTTCTTGAGAACAACTACTCCTGGCTATTAGTTTACAGCTCTCCTTCAACAGTTGAAAAATTTACAATGGCTATAAAGCTATTATACATGGCTTCCGTGCACTAAAGCAGAAAAGAGAAGTGACTGCCTCTTTCAAGCAGATTTACAAGCAGTGACCTAACATATCTATCACATTGTGTGTTCGTGCTCTGGAATGCGAATGTATAGTCATTTCTAAAGTCTGCAGACTATGCTTTTGGCAGAGTCCAAAAGCTCACTTTTCCAATCAAAGAAAGATGATGGTGGTATAGTGAATAAGATATGACTGGAAGGAAATTTGGTATTCTAATTGTCTGACTCTTGGCAGCTTCTCCATCCTCGGTCTTTCATTTCTGTTCTGAATGCTTACAATGTGGACTATCAGGTCTGGTACTGTCTCTTAACCTCAAAATATTGCAGATGTATTTTTTGACTAATTTGACTTAGAAGGCAAATAAAGAGAACACTGCAAGTATTTTTTTTATTATTATTTTTATTTTTTGTGTGTTTTTGAGGCCTGTCAGCATTGTTAGTCTTTTAATGGCTACCTTATAAAAGCGTAATAATTTCTTTAGTATTTTCAGGGATATTAATCTTAATCTTGCTGAAGTATGCAGTTTTTTATGTAATGGTATTTTTGGTTATAAAGCAGTTCTTCCAAAATCTTAGGAGTCAAGATCTTCCACAACAAGCGTCTGACTGAGATGCATACTCATACTTCATATAGCCAAAACAGATCAGCAGTCCAGGAATTGCAGCCAGTGCTGATAGATGGATTTAGTTAGGATAAAGGAGGGAAATTAAAACTATTGTATGGTGAATTGGGGAAGAGACGTGAGACTCAGCAGATGCATTAAGATTAGGATCTGGGGAAGTAAATGAGGAAAAGATGGCAGTAAAATGCAGTATATAGTGAGTGGAAACCACCTTTGGCTATAGAGAAGGAGGAATGGCAACAGAGACTCACTGCTGGAGCTACAGTAATGAAAGATAAAAAAAACTAGAAAAGAGAATAAAACAAGGAATGTGAATGTGGAGGAATTTTAGTGGATGCTTTGGGAGGAAATAGGATAAAATGTGGCAGTAGGAGGCAGAGAACTAAAACCACACAGAAGGAATAGGAGCAAGAAGCTATCTGGAGAAAGAGTCATGAAAAGAGATGAGAAATGGAGGAGAAAGGACTAGGACTAAGGTAGGAGGTCAGAGATTAGTTGTGGGATGGGTGAAAAGGGGAAATAAGCTATGAAAAGGAAGAGCAAGAGCATTCTTCTGCTTGTGATGACATACACTTTGCAGACCCTTGCTGTTGTGAGTTTTATTTTCTACTTCTCTCAGCAATTTTTAATGTAAAATTTTCAGGAAAAAAAATATATCTCACTATTTCCTAGTTATTCCTGTGTAGTTCTTTGGTAATTATGGACTATGACAAAAATTACTGCATGAGCTCCAGTGGCAGAGACTTATGGGACAAATATTAAGATGTTCTCTATAAGGGCCATAAAATCTTATTTTTCTGATTGCTTTATTAAAAGTAGGAACTTTCAGCTTCAGTTATACAATGAAGGCATAAAATTAAGCCCTGGATTCTTAGAGAAGACCTAAGTCTCACTTGTTTTATTTGACTTGGGCCTGTGTTCCAAATCACCGGATTATTGGCAACTCTAGGGCAGAACTTTCTCAATTTATCTTGTTGAAATTGGTCATCATTATTTAAGAAATACAATTTTCTTTGGACTAGCTGACTAACACTAAAGAATGGATGTGATTTTTTTCTAAATTTCAAGAGAAAACAGCAGCTGATTATTATGCTACTTTAAAACTATTTTTTTAAAAAATCTTTTGTGTTAGAAGGATGGATGTCAAAAATATCATTTTGTGATTTAATAAGCATCTTTCTAAATGCAGAAGTGCAGAATCTGAAGTTGCTTCACTTTAATATCATAAATACTTGTCAGCTTACACTCATGGATTGCATCCTTCCAGTCCTTTCCTTCTGGATAGATTTATTTTGCATTATACACATCTTCTAAATTTTGCTGCTCTTTATTGCTGCTCTTTTGGATGAAGGCTTTTGTCCTGGGAACAGGGCAAAATATATTTTTTAACCTTAGTTACTGCAGTACTTTGTTTCAGATATGTCCTATTATTACTAATGATAATAGAGATTAATATTTACCTTGAATAGTATTATGGCTAGAGGAAGAATTTTATTAACATACTTGCAAGATTCAGGAAATAAGGGATTTGATTCCTGGCCCCTGTAAAGATTCTTCCTTAAAAGATTTTGCACAAATCTTGTTATTGCTTCATGCACATTCTGTTCCTATTCTGCAAGATAAGGTTTATGAGCTACTTTCCCAGCTCCTCTCTGCCTGCTTGTGTACTTTGGCTGCAGTAGCTTTAGAGTGGAGGCCTTATTTTACTGAATACATTGCATATAATGATGGCTTGGCTGTTGTCGCTGGACAGTTGTCTTATTATATAAAAAAACCTCATCTTGTCATCAATGTCCCCATGCCCCTTTCCTCAACTTCAGTCTCGAATATGGATGATGTATTAAAAATGTTTTACTTCCTTTTCAGGCTATAAGGCTGATGTGGTACTGCTATATTCAGGACAAAATGAAATGTCTTTTTCCTCATTTCAGCTGCTGTGTGTGACTTTGAAGAAGATAACTGTGGTTGGCTTGAAACTGTAAACGATGAGTTTGACTGGGTAAGAAGTTCCAGTAGTGCTCTTCCACCTGCTTTTCAAAAGCAAGCTCCTCTGCAGGATCACACCTACAACAAGTCTGAAGGTAAGACAAATCAGATCGAGGGACAAAGCAGTGTGGATATACCTGCCCTTCAATGAGGGCAACTTTTAGAAATGTTTTCTTTCTTCGGTCTAAAAGGTTATTTTCTGTTTTATTTCAATAGGTCATTTTATGTTCATTCTGAAAAACAGTAGCAGCATTTCACAAGTTGCTCAGCTACGAAGCCCAAAATTCAGCCAAACCGGATCAAATTGCACAATGTCTTTCTGGTATGAAATAATTTTGATTAAAATTTATGGATCATCTCACATTGCTCCTCTTGGACAGAGACTGCGGTTATAGTTTGTAGTAGTATATACCATCCTCCAAAATATTGCCATTTTTTATTCTTTAATCATACAGTGTTCATTAAGCCTAGTAAACCAGAGCATTTGAAAAACAAGACTGAAACATGGAATTGCTTTCTTGCTATGCTTTAGGCAAATGAATATTAAAGGATTATGTCTATATTTATATAGAGAAATGCCACAGTCATTTTGATATCATTTCTACTTTGGATACGCAAATCTGAAAATGTTATGGAACTTTGTCTAGAATAGAAAGACATCCAAAAATCTAGAACTAGATTTGTTGAATCTTCATTGGTAATCCAAAATTTGTACCTTCTTTAAATAGCAGCTCTGTTGCAATAATTGGAACCTCACTTTCAATCCTTTCCTTACATACGCTAAAAAAAAAAAAGAAAAAAAAAAAAGCCCTTTCAGTTACTGACAGGAATTCACAAAGGTTGTGAAAAGACAAAGAGGGACAGAAAAAATAAACCATAATTTTTGTACTGAGGTCAAAGTTGATACTACTGCTTAAATAAATCTATTTCGACTGACTTTAGTGCAGTGTTCAGTATAGTGTTTCTGAGTAGTGGAGTACATTTGCTGTACATAGACAAAATGTCTTTTAGTCAAAGATTCATGTCTTGAAACTGGAGGGAAAGTAGTCTTACAATTTATTGGAGAATATATCTGGAAATTACAAACTGTATGAATTCCTGTTCTGTTTCCATTTTAATGACTTCTGTTCAACCATTGGACTCTCTGCTTGTATATTTTTTAAAAAATGCATATGGTATTATTAAATTCACTTAGGTATTTATGATTTTAAAATGCTTTGAGATCCTCCAAAAATGCTGTAAAAATATGACATGTTAACAGTAACTACCACAGATTGAAATTATGTTTTTACATCCAATGTGTTCTGGTTTTATTTCTTGAAACTTCACCATTATGTATTAAACTTAATTTATATAGGACATACATTAAATTAAATGTTTGTGCAATCATCAACTATAACTTACAGAATCACAGAATGCTTAAGGTTGGAAGGGGCCTCTAGAGATCATCTAGTCCAACCCCCTGCTCCAGCAGGGACACCTAGAGCATGTGGCACAGGGCGGCATCCAGGCAGGTTTTGAAAATCTCCAGAGAAGGAGACTCCACAGCCCCTCTGGGCAGCCTGTTCCAGTGCTCTGTCACCTTCACAGTAAAGAAGTTCTTCCTCATATGGAGGTGGAACTTCCTGCGCTTCAACTTACACTTGTTACCCCTCGTCCTGTCATCAGCCATCACCGAGAGAGCCTGGCCCCATCCTCCCTACAGTCACCCCTCAGGTCCTTGAACATGTTAATCAAATCTCCTCTCAGCCTTCTTGTCTCCAGACTAAACAGGCCCAGCTCGCTTAGTCTTTCCTCATATGAGAAGTGCTCCAGTCCCTTAATCATCTTTGCCTCTGTCGAAGTTCAATGTCCTTCTTGTACTGGGGAGCCCAGAGCTTCAAACAACGCTCCAGATGCGGCCCCACTAGAGCTGAGTAGAGGGGGAGAATCACCTCTCCCGACCTGCTGGCAACGCTCCTCCTGATGCAGGCCAGGATCCCATTGGCCTTCTTGGCCACGAGGGCACACTGCTGACTCATGGTTAACCTGTAGTCAACCAGGACTCCCAAATCCCTTTCCACAGAGCTGCTTTCCAGCAGCTCAACCCCTAATCTGTACTGGTGCCTGGGGTTAATTGTTCCCCAAGTGCAGGACCCTGCACTTGTCCTTGTTGAACCTCATAAGGCTTCTCTCTGCCCAGCTCTCCATCCTTAAATGCCCAACTCTCTAACCTTAAACTTAATGAAGAATAATTCTCTCATAATCTGAAATTCTTGAAATGAGCTTTAGATTCATACCCTAGCCTGTCCTACTATCAATATCAGTACACAAAATGCAGTTAGACGGTGTAGTCTTCCTCATTCTCAGAGCTGTAACAGGAAAGATATTGGTCCAGTATACTTGATGTGGTCCATTCTCTTTATCTGCACCCTTAACTTTGTTGTTTTCATTTTAGGTATTACAATTATGGACTTTCAGTTGGAGCAGCAGAGATGCAATTGTTTGTGGATGGGCTGGAGGAGCCTACTGTCCTTTGGAGGATATATTACAACCAGGGAAATCAATGGTTGAAGGCATTTATTCAGCTTGGACGCCTTCGACATCCTTTCCAATTATCACTTGACAAAATCAGTTTGGGTTTTTATGATGGTGTCTCAGCTATTGATGATATTACATTTGAAAATTGTGCTCTTCCTACAC
Source organism: Tinamus guttatus (assembly GCF_000705375.1). The sequence continues at coordinate 190,790 of NW_010576825.1, read as the reverse complement.
CAACAATAAGCTGTGAGGGTCCTGATCGTTTCTGGTGCAGAGTCACAAAAGCATGTATTGACAGTTTATTGGTGTGTGATCTTGTGGATGACTGCGGGGATGGATCGGATGAAGACAACTGTAGTGAGTACTTTGTTATTCCTTCTTTATTTGAAAAGCAAGAATTGCTTGCCAAAATGGTCCATAGCATAGGAACAGAATTATTAGAGCCTATCAATGTGGCAGCCACTGATGATGCAACTGAATAGAAATACTCATGAAATAGATTTAAAAAAATTCTTAAGTGAGTGTGATAAATTACAGATGAATTTGAGGGAAAATGTAATTAATTTCCTTTATTTAAAATAGCCATATTTCTTTAATTTTGTTTTTGCAAAATAAACCCGTGTATTACAAGTTCAATCTCAATGGGATAATTCATAGTCTGCCAAACGATTTTTATTAAAGTGCTGGCTTTGGTAGCACAGATGGAAGTAAAACAAAGGGTGTATATGAACTGAGAGGAGTGTATGTCCTATCTGTATTACTAGAACATGCTAGTCATGCTGGATCTGACTTCACCTTTCCAAGGAAGAACCCATAGGAATTGAACAAAGCTAAGGGTCATTCACATTCTTGAATTTTACCTCACAGTGCTGAATGATGTTGTTAATTTCTTTTTTCCCTCAAGCATGCTTTCATCAATTTTAAGAATTCAGGAACATTAATAAAAAACAAAATTAATAGCTAACAGATGCTTTATCACATCCTGAGGTAACTAAATTATGCAAACTACAATGAGTTTCAGAAACAGGGGACACCTAGCATGCTTGAAGGGAATTGTGCTAGTATCTGCTGAATATCAACTTAAACCTAATATGAATTAAAAGTAACGTGCAAACTTTCTAAGCTATCCGAATTGTCCCATTGTAATAGGAAGGAAGTTTATAATCATTTTTGAGGTCCATAGTTAGGAAGTATAGAACTTGCATTGGGCAAGGGCATTGTAACAAATAACATTTTCCTTAAGAAAAGAAGTAGGATTGGCCATTATGTCAGTTAGTCAGTCTTTATGGAAGAGAGATGTAAAGGTTGGAACCCAAGTTGTCCATTTCTAAAACTCATTTTACTTTTTAATTTAGAAGTAATTGGTCTGATCAATGTATTTTGGCTTGATATCAAGTAAAGTGAAATTGCATTATATAAGCGTGTGTCTTCAATTTAGCTCTGAGAAAGTTGTTACATTAGTATTACTAGGGACAATAAGGATATAGAAATTGATTTAAAATTTTGTTTTATTTATCATGAAAAAATATCTTAGGTCCCTTACAGCTATCGCAATATTATTTCCTTTGATTTATACGATCCAGTCTACTGAAGTTTAAACTCTTTAATTCATTTAAATTTCAGTTAAGAGACTCTGCATGGTTTAATTATAAAAATACACACTTTTATTTAATAACATGATTAGTCTAATGTGCTTTACAGTCCTGTTTATTCAATAAGTTCATTATGTGCAGCTTACAAGATGTACATTAGGATAGGTACTAATTAATTAAAGATTTCTTTTTTTTTTAATCCAGGCAGTGTAAATCTATTCTTCAAAGGGAAATTTTTGCAAAGGGAAAAAGGTTTTCTTTTTTTTTGCCTCTATATTAGAAAGAAGGTGAATGAAAAAATACCTTAAAGTAGTATCAATGTCTAATACTGCTTTCATTTGACAGTCTGTTCTGTTTACATGTTTCAGACCCTCACCTACAGTGTACCTTTGAAAATGGGTTGTGCAACTGGGAGCAGGACACAGAGGATGACTTTGACTGGATCAGAAAACAGGGTCCAACCCCCACATTGAATACAGGCCCGTTCAAAGATCACACACTAGGCACGGTCAGGGGACACTACCTCTACATGGAATCCTCAGAGCCTTATGTATTCCAAAATAAAGCAGTTTTGGTTAGCCCTGTCTTCAGCCCCTATGTCAATGAAACCTGCATTTTCCGCTTTCATTATCATATGTTTGGAAAGCAAATTTATAAGCTTTCAGTCTTACAGAGAACTGTGAGTAATACCAAGGGACAGCTGCTGTGGTATAAATTTGGAAATCAAGGCAACAGATGGATAAGACAGACTCTCCACATCAATAGCTCTAAGCCATTTCAGGTATGACCCTTCTAGTCTGTGATATACTCACTTTCTGCATCATCAAACACTGCATAATCTAAAAGCTATTAGTAACTGTCTGATTAAATTGACTTTGAAATACATGTGTAGTGTTTTGACTAAGTATGTTCCAAATATTTAATTTTGTGAAAGCTGCTTTTCCCTCTGAAAAAAAGGTGATTATAAACTTTTGAATATGAACCTGTGATACATTAAGGAGGGGTTATTTTTTTTTTCTGGAATTAAGCATAACTTTTTTCCTCTTTTCTGCGAACCTGCTCCAGAACTGTTTGGCAAAATTTTTGTTCATAGAATCACAGAATCATAGAATTCTTAAGGTTGGAAAGGACCTCTAGAGGTCATCTAGTCCAACCCCCCTGCACACACAGGGTCACCTAGAGCACGTGGCACAGGACTGCGTCCAAGCAGGTTTTGAAAATCTCCAGAGAAGGAGACTCCACAACCTCTCTGGGCAGCCTGTTCTAGTGCTCTGTCACCCTCACTGTTAAGAAATCTTTCCTTAAGTTCCTGTGGAGGTTTTGATGCTAGAGTTTCTGGTTGTTTCCTCTAGTTCTGTCGGTGGCCGCCAGTGAAAAAGGGCCAGCACCATCTTCCTCATTGTGTCCCTTGAGTACTATTAAAAAGAGTATCATTTCCTATGTCTGGCTTTTGCAAATTTATATGCTAATCTTTAATTACATAAAGCCAGAATAAATATCAGTTCAAAATATTTGGTTCCAACCTAGGGTCAACAATAAGTGTATCATTGAGATTCTTTGCAGAATCCTTGCTATAATGCTAACAATTCCCTCTCAGAGAATTATTAACATGTGTGACTGTAAGGAGTTTATTTGTATAACTATCCTTATAAATGTGCAAATAAAAGTATCACTTCTGTATCTCATTTACAATATTAACTTCGCCTAGACTAGCACAATAACTCATTATTTGCACATTGATGTCAGTGACGTTTACCGTGTTGAAAGTACCTTGAAGTTCTCATTTCTTGTCCATTGGACTGAATACGTAATATAGTTGAAAGGAATGTGAGATTCATTTTCTTCTCCCAAACTGATTCTCTTCTCATTTATATCAGTCTTACAGATCCATCGGTTTACATAGGGTTCATAATACTAGATATTTGTATGGAAGAAAAAAAATATGGCGTCTTAATATGGCAAGAGTTCAGGTGAATAAAAAAAAATATTTTAAGATAAGTTTTAATATTTAATATTTATTTTATATAATAATTTTTTATTTTATATAATATTTATTTAATATTTATTTTAATGCTCTTTTAATAAGGAAGTTTCCCAAGCATATTTATGTTTAAGATGAATTTATGCGATAGGAGGTCAAGGACATTTGGGCAAAAGGTAGTTTTAACACTTTATTGTGATCTTTAATAATACAAGCTTAGCAGTTTTATTATTTTTTAACATTGTAAAGAAACACATTCTTTATGAAATACATCAGAAGAGCATAAAATCCTTGCTTTTAATGAACACAACTAAACAAGTATAACAAAGAGCTGTACAATACTTAGGCAGTATATATAGCTTGAGTTACTAAACAAACCATCTTAGCCTTAAACAGCCAAATATTGTAACTGATTTTATAAATCTTTAGGTAAAGAATTCAGTTTGAGCAGCATGAGGTGTGAAGTATATTTTGATAGTTTGTTTTGAAGAAAGAGATCAGGACCTGATGCTCAGTCTGGTGTGTTCCAGTTTTCATGATGGAGTTTGCTAGCCTTCAAAACTAAGACATTTTGAAGAGAACGAGAGAACTTCTGTTGGTAATAAATTGTCTAGGACTAACGTCTTACCAATCTTCCTCTTAAGTGCAGAGTTTTTGGGGTCCTTCTGGAATTAGATATGAGAGGAGTGGGGGAGAATAGGAAGGAGCAAGGTCTTCACTCTCTGTGATTGTGTTTTCTCTGAAGTCTTAGTTGTCTGGTGAAATGTGTTCTAGAACAAATTCTTAGAAGATACAACTTTTGAATAATTTTCTGAATTACAGGTCTTGATGTCTTGAATATCTTTTCTGTCCAGAATATCACTGTCAGCTGTTTTAGGATTTTCAGAGGTTCCAAGGCAATATAAAACTCTAGGCTTGGGACTGAAGATAGTCTAAGTCTTTGTAATGCACACTTTCATTTCATTATTTCTTCTTTACATCTAGACATGAACATACACCCAAAATAAAATAGATATTAACACATCTTCCTCTTCCCCCTGTGTAATTGTCATTTGTTTACCATTTTGCAAGAAAGAATCATTATATATGAATAGTAAACTCCCAAAGTTCACATTTTTTGATTTATTTACAAGCATGGGAAGACAATGATGTGATTTTATAAACAATTTTACCAGTATACTGACTGTTAGCAAAAGGAGGAGTTCTCAGCTAAAAATATGAAGCTGCAATGATATTTGAGGCCTTCTGGAAAGGTAGATCCTCTTGGATGTTTAAAGTGTACAAATATGAAACTTTAAGGACTTTAATTGAATGGTCTGGTGTAAACTCAAAGGAAACAGCAAATGAAGACTTCCTTTGCTTACATAAGGTCCCTCTAAACTTTGTTCTCAGAATCTTATATTTCTCAGAAAACCAATTTTCTAGATGCCATCAAAAAATGGCTGAAATTTAGTTTGTCAAATATTTTACATTAAAGTATTAAATGTGATATCATTGAGCAAAACAGGATAAGTTCAATGAGTAAAAAAGGAACTTCAGAGATAACATTTAAGTGACAGTTCTCTGAGCCAAAATTAATTTGTCTCAAATATGATACTCACAAAGTGACAACACTGCTCTAAAATACACAAGCTTCTATAAAACTGTTCGGTAACTGTAGGATAGTGTGATCCAGAGCTTACCTTTGAATTCAGAATTGTTATCACACAGAGGCTTTGCAGGAAGGAAAATTATTTAATCTAATCTCTTTAAGAATCCAATCTCCTAATATAAGCAATGACTGTGCTCTTGTATATTCTGGGCCTTTTAGGGAGTGCTTGAATTTAAATGGAGAGCTTCAATTCTCATGTCTTTGGTAGAGAGTTGACCATGCTACCCAAGTTTGTGATTCCCCAGGTATGTGTGTGTGAAGGGAGTGGAATATTTATCTGTAGTGTTTCAGCAGCTATTAACAAACTTTCTACACACATCACATAGATAATCAACCCATGTAGTTTTGAAAACAGAGCAAGAATATATCTCAATGTGTTTCTGGGAAAAAGGCACATTAAAAATATGTTCCTTGTAAAAGATACCCTTTCTAATATATGGGACACTAGTTTAAATAAGAGAAATGAGACTGTTGTATGTAATAAGTACACTCTCTCTTTCCGTGATCTAAATTTATTTTCATCTCCCTGAGAAAACTCATTAAATGTTTTTCCCTGTAAATGCATTTGAAAAGATAATAAAATACCAGTCTATCCATGGTAGTCTCCTCATCTTGCTGGTAAATAGTGTTTGCTTTTAGCTTCCTTATATAGTCACATAGCTAACATAATTTCATCTTGGTCTCAGAATAAAGTGTGAAGATTTTAGCATCTTATATAAACATTGGTGTTTTAGTTTGCCCTTCTCATCCAAGTTTTTCAGCAAAAGTTATGAATTATGTGAACAATGACAAATTATATCTATTCTTTTGGGCAATGCAGTCTCCTTCTCTTAGCCATGATATACATCAGATACCTACAGTATCCTTCATTGAGTATCCAGGCACACTTTACTGTTTTGCAAACCATAATATTTAAAAACATCAGAATTATCTTGCACAGATATAAACCTGCTTTGCTCTTATGAAATATATAGGTTCATCTCTGTAAACAAAAATGATTACAAACTTACTGGTGTTGAAGCAGCTTTCAAGGCTTTATCAAGCCTTGTTTATCAAGGGCTTTTGAAAGATGTTTACTGCATCTCTTATACCCATTTGCAATTATTTTTCCATTCTACTTTTGATCTATTCCCTGGTAATAATTTCCACGCAAGGGTCTAGTCATCATTGATTACCTCTTAAGCCACTTCCTTTTCAACTTTTAACTATTTTACTCAGTTGCTGGCACAATACTTAAATAAAAGTGATACATTTCTTCTGTAAAGATATTCTGTAGCCCAACATGTAAGAATTGTCTTACGAGTAAGCATTACATAGATCAGACAACAGTCTGCCCATGAAGGCACTACCCAGCTCTTCTGAATAGATTTCTGTGAAGAACGTTAGGGGTGAAATCTTGATATGCTCCAGGAGGAAAGGACACGGTTCATAACAAGAGAGTCTGGTCCATTCTTGTCCCAGATGTGGAACACATCTTTTAAGACTGTATATCTGTTCCAGAATTGTGGCACAGTAAATCAGCCAGAAGTCTGCAACTTTCGGCAGCCTGTGTTTAACTGTCCACCCAGGAGCAAACAGGAGCCCTCAGTCTTGTTTTGTTTATTCATCAGTGACGTGCACCTCAGCAGCTTCGTATGAAACTGGGTGGAGCAGTTGGAGCACCAGAAGGCTGTGCTGCCATCCAGAAAGACTTGTACAGGTTGTAGAGTTGGGCAGAGAGGAACCTCATGAGGGTCAAAAAGGCAAGTGCAGGGTCCTGCACCTAGGGAAAAATAACCCCATGCACCAGTACAGGCTGGGAGTGACCAGTTCAAGAGCAGCTCTGCGGAGAAGGAATTGGGTGTCCTGGTGAACAGCAGATTGAATAAGAGCTGTCAGCATGCCCTTGCAGACATACCTGGGAGATGTATTTTAGATAGGAAAGGAAATTTATAGTACTTTAATGTCCCTTCTTTGACTAAACAATAGATCTATTCTTGCCACATGAGCTATAGATGTTTTCGTATTGTTAGTATGTCCTAATTTGGTAAATATTTTCACTACCCAGACATTTTTTAAAAAATAATTAAATAATCATCATCCATCCTCTTGAAGGAATTAAAATGTTTACAAATTTTAAATGTTATCAGAAGTAGAAATGTTAAAGGATATATACGCATTTTGGAGCTCCTGTAGCCAACTGAAAAAACACATGGGAAATTATATTTGTTTTATGAGAGACTGAAAAATATCTGCAGAATTAATATTTTGTCCTTTAGCTAAGGACTTGTTTTAAATATCTACATGTATGGACAAATGTATCTAGTATCTTTTTTAAAAAAACATTTCATCTTTTACAATCTCAGATGGGTTTCTTTTTAAAGTAAACCCATGAGAAATATTCTGGCATAATCTTGTAAAGTAGAGAAGACTTCTGTAAATTTTCATATTAAGATGAAGTCAAAAATAACCATGATCTTAAATTAGATTAATATGGAGTTATCATTATATTTACCAGATAGATGCCTCCCAAGTGGACAAGCTAACCATGTTGTGTTACAAAGAGAATATCTCAAACAGCAGCTGACTATATGCTACTTCTACAATAATTCTTGCAATGTTGATATCACATAGTGAAAATAAGAGTCTTTTCTCTTGAATAATGTTTTACAGCCTTAATACAGGAAAATATTTGGTGCCAGAATATGTAAGCAGTTATTAACATTAAAAATTCCACTGGCATCAATTCAATTAAGTTACGGGTGTGTAACAGGACAGAAGGTTATTCCCTGCTGTTTAGAGAAATGTCTGGAAAAATATCATAAATCGGCATGAAGGTTCACCAGCTTAGACTGAAATGTGATAGAGTGCTGGACTACAACCAGAGTTTTTCAGTGCCTTGTAAAGCTGGGCACAGTAAAACATCAGATTGTGATCACAGCACTTTTAATATTTGAATTGTATATTGTTAAGATCACTGATATAAATTCACTTAGATCCCTGTGGGAAAGGATATTATTACAACTTTCAAAATTGTAAGGAATTTGATTTGAATATATTCTTGGTGGAAATGAAAGGAAGGGATTGAGGGGTCTGGAAGATGGTCAGTGCAATCTAGAGCTTTTTACTTGTTGCATTAGAAATTTTTAGTTGTCCCATGCCCTGTATTTCTAATACCTGATGGGCTGTCTTTAGTTGTGTCTACTTCACACAAGTGAAGTAGTCCAAATCCCCACGTCATTCAAAATGGAGGGCAGGCTGTGACACCCTTTCTTCCAGTGCACCAAACTTTTTGTCCAAGAGAAACTAAAGCTGGAAAGGTTCAGAGGAAGAGTTCAATGCTATGTAATCAGAATGCAACAGCTGGACAACTAGATTAGAGATTTGGGAAATAATTCAAAATCCAAAATAGAGATTATGTTTAGATTATGCTTAATAAGGTATCCACCATGAAATCCATTCATTTATATATATTTATATTTATATTTATATATAAAATGAAAAGCATATGATTAGTTTATTGTAGCAATAATATGTTTGTTTCTCTAAACATGCATTTTTGTATGATGAAGCTGTTTTTGGTAATTTTTGACAAAGCTTTTTGGTGACAAAGTTATTTCTGCTGTTATTCACTTGTGTGGTTCTTTATCCTCCTTCTCAAATCAATTCCTTTATACAATTTATTCCTTTATTTCTTTTATACAGTTCTTTTGCAGAAATAATAAGAAAGTCCAAATGAAAATCATCAAGTTCAAACTAATAATAAAATCAGTAATGCAATTGGAACTTCCTGAGATGTATCTTGGATATATTACTAGATAAACATTTGAAAGCTAAGATGACTCTTACTGCCTAGTTGTTTAGATATCTTCAGGATTTGAATACCACACGCTTTGGAAATGAATTCCATTCTTTCTTAGATTATGTTTGTATGAAAATTAAAATTTTATTTTCCTAGCCTTAGGTGGGAACTGGCTGCTGACAGAATGGAGGATTATTGTAAAATGAAACATATGTAAAGAACAGTATGATCCATTGTAATATTTCTGCTACCATCTGTCATAATAGTCCTTCCTCTTCAAAAACCTGTTTTGTTCAAAATCTAAAGGGGTAAATCCTTTTTTGTATATAAAGTGCCTGTCTAATATATTTTGCTTTTTATATAGTTTTTCCCTCTTTTATATAGTGTATTTTTTACCTAGTACATGCGACCTTTATAGCCTCCATTCAAATTGCATCTGTAAGTTCTGAAAGCTGGAAAAATAGGGAACTATTTATCCTCATTCAAATAATAAATGAGATGTAAAATGAGCTTCATGGTAGATGAGTTCTCAGGAGGTTGTTTAATAATAGCTTATGAAGTTTGCAGAATTTCGGATGGGAAATTAATTTAAGTGGTCAATGTTTAGCCAGGGTTTCAGACAAATTTTATACTGCAACACTACTTCAAAAATTGATCCTGTTTTCAGTTTTAAATTTTCAAATGCAAAACAATATTATTTCCTTTTTTAAAATTTGTAAATAAGTCTAAGTTTCATTTAGATTACCCCTCTTTAACACTGATAAGAACTGTGCTCATAGTTCTTGACTCTTGCTGAGCAGTTAAATTAATATGTTTGAACATAGACCTACACTTTCTCTGTTACTTTTCTTTTGTTACTACTAAAGTTAACACTACATGTCAAAGTGTCAGACTTCCTGGGTAAGTAGCATAAAGAAAAATTTGAATTTGGAATTTTGAAAGTAATATAATCATAATAACATATGATACAAAGGTAATCATAATAACCTCTTTATTCTGAGTTTTATTACTCAACAGAACTGTGTCTGCCCACTTCTCTCTCTGAGTGTTGTTATGCCCTTAATAAAAATGTTCCCTTTAAGGGTGCAGGCGCTCCCCCTTGCAGGGGAAGGTTGGTGCCAACTGGTGAGTTAGAACAGCCTCAAATAGTGCGAATGTCATGACAGGGGAAGGGGCAAAGGGAACTTCAAAGAGAGAGAGGTCCCTCAAAACCCTGATTTATACAAGCTAGCATATTCCCGTGTTAAAATAATGTAGTTCCAAGGGGATTCAGTTTTGTTTGGGTTATAACTATATATGAAGGTTAACCTTTTGTCTCTTCGTCTGAATTTTAGCTCATTTATGAGTAATTATTTGTAAGTAGTAAATAATTTATGCATAGAAAACAAAGGCAAGCTTTTATTTAAAGTGTTATATGTTTGCCAATCAAGATGAAACTGAAGTGGGTTGTTTTATTATAACACACTTTTTTTTTATGCAAATTTCCAAATAGTAAGTCTTGATCTCTCCTGTTTCTAAGCATTTTTAGGCTGGTGATAATGATATACTGTTGTAGTATTGGCTCCATTTTAAAGTAATCATGAAACAAAAGACAGGAATAACAGTTTAAAGAATTTCTGTGGATATTCTGAAGGAAAAAATAAGATATGACCTAAGGATGTTGTTTGGAAAATGTCAGTGATATTTCATCAAGACAGTTAAAATACCTATTTACAGAGAAGTGTTATGTGTCTTTGAGTTACAAGCAATACTTCATGAATTGTGGAAAGTAAATATTCTTTGGCAATAAATTTGCAAATAAGTACATTATTGCAAAAAATATTAGGATCAACAATTCCTATGCAATATTGAAATATTTTTGTCCTTATTTATACTTCATTTATTTGACATTTTATGCAATATTCCAGCATGATCTGGAAGTTTTAATTACATGTGGGGTTGAGGAATGTAGGATAAAAATAGTTCTTTAAAAACTGCCAAAGAAATAATTTTTAACCCCAGTGTATCAGCAGTAGTATACATTGTTAAATTTATTTTTGTAAAGGTGTTTTGAGGAGGCTTTTACTATAAAAAGTTTTATAAATAGTTAAATTAAGAAACATTTTGGGTAAATCTGTCCCTAATCACCTGCTAAGATTTTGACAATTTAGCATTAGTCAGAAGGAAAGATGTTTACTCTGTTATACAGAGAGTATTGATACTAATCTCTCACATTCCTTGGCAATAGACAATAATGAGAAAGTAAGTGTATGCAGTATTGGCAACTTTAATGACTATTCAGTCTGTAAATATATACCAATATGTTCTGTACAGAATATTTTTCTTTAAAAAGTTCCAGAACATATCCATAATCTGCTTGATTATTTTTATAGCAGTGGGATTCCTACAGGGGTACATAATTAATTCAGATGGACGTTATTATAATTAATCATAACTAATGTTATTACAATAAGTACCAAAGGACCTAATCATATTATGCCACTTATGATAATGTCTTGCCATCATTTTGTATCACAATGATGTTTCAGTGAATTTACATGGCTGTAAACCCAACCATACTAATATTATAGTTTCCTGTGATTAATGTGAATGCCAGAGAAAGCTGATAGCAATTAGTTTTTCATGAAGTGTCATTAAATACAGTATTTAAGTTCATTTAAGTTCTGTATTAAGTATATTTTAAATTTGAAACATAGCAAATGACTTCTATCAATCAATATAAAATATTAATGAGAAGTGAAAGTCTGCGGTATGCTGAAAGTTCTTCTGTAATTGTTGTCTCCCTAGATCTTGGTGGAAGGTACCATAGGAGATGGTTTCACTGGAGACATAGGAATTGATGACTTGTCTTTTCTATCGTGTACGCTTTACAATGGTGAGTAAGAAGACAATAAAGTTAAGCATACATCTTTTAGCAGTGAGCCGATTCTTTGCTGTCATTTGTGAGTATTGGTACTGGAAAAACAAACCGTATCAAACTGTGAATCTTGTCACACAATGAAATCAGGACTTGTTTTCCACCTTCTCAGGCCCCCTTATTCAGGATCTTCCCTGCACACTCCAGAAAGGCAACAACATAAAGCAGTTTCTGTTGTGCATGTAAGATCCAAAAGAAGTCATCAGTAGTGTGAGATCTCTTTGGGATCTCAGTGACTGATGACTTTATTTTTTTTTTTAAAGAAAATCAGGTTGATAGCACCTTCCTCCTCTCTCCCAGTACTTCTAAATGTTTTTGCAGTGACAATTGCTCTCACATATCAGCACACAAACAGTTCACGTCATAGGGCAACCTACTCTATGAAGTCATTACTACCTAATATCCTAAAATGCCTACAGAACAGTAAAATATATGCTCACAAGTACTGTGCTCTAAGACACCAGATGATTCCAAACCTGTCATGTTTCATCATCGAAGTGGTATTAAGAGGGCTAGTGTTAGCTGCAGCAGACATAATGTTATATATGGCTTGACAGTTTATGTACAGTCACCAGAGAGCTGCGGAAGAGCAAGCATATTTTAAAACAAAATTTTTCTTTCTGGAAATGAGTATCTTATCATTAGATCTAAAACATGAACATAGTGAACACGCATTTTTTTTCTGCCATTCCAAATACTTCTTTCTGCCATTCCAAATAGGCCTAACTAGTTCTATTAGGAATATCAAGTGCATACGACATGTTTCTCTGGTAGATAATTTTAACCTATTTTGGCAAGTTCATATATTATATAACATTTATTAGAGTTCTTTGAATATAAACTCTAGTTCAAAACAGATTTGATGAATACAGCTATTGTAAAATAGCGGCAGTGGAGGCATAAAATCTTAGAACGGTAAGTTAAAATGAGATAGAGAACAACTGCAAAAAAATGCAAAGCACGGTGTTCAAAATTTCAAAGTTCAGAAGTAAGAAAACAGAAGGTTATTTTTATTCAGAGAAATGAAAGTCTTCAAGTTTAAAGATAGTTTAATTGAATAAGAAATATTTTTTGTGTTCTATATATTTTTTTAAGTCTTTTAGTACTGAGAGTAATTTATGAGACATTTCAAGCTCCTACTGCCTCTGCTTTACCACCTCTGCTTCCTCCACAAAATAAAAATCCCAACCAATGATAAAAGAGTTAAAGAGTCTGTGGGAATAGCCTGCAAAACAGACAACAGGAGTAGTGTATTCTACTGGATTTGATACGAGCTGGGTCATGAACATGAAGCTGGACTCTCATGTCTGATCTCTGCAACCTAGAATTAAGCACTGGCTGCCCAGCTGGAACTGCCACTTTGAATAATAGATAGTGATCAGGAAGAGATTGGCTAGATCACATGGTGGTAGAAACTTGTACATCTGTTTTTAATATATCGCATGAATGCCCTAACTACAGACTATACAATGATGCTTACTCTGGCCAAAGTGTCTTCTTGTGTATTGAAAAAAATGGATTATTTCCAGAGGGGAAAAAAAGAGTTGATTCTGTCCATAATAATTACGGCATTTCAGAATTTAGTCTCCTGGAGAGTTATATGGCCTATACTGTGAAACCACTCTGGAAATTTCTTTCCTCTCAATGCTTCCTTCCCCTTTTTGTAGCTCACCTGGATCTAGGAACATTTCAGTAAAAATGATCAGAGGAGGAATCAATAAACTTAAATTTTTGAATGATAAATGCTATATTTAAAAAACTACTAACCAAAAACGTTACTGTAATTACTCTAAGTTGGATATACATTTATTATATCATCTAATTATTCCTTCAGAAGGTTCTTCGTACTAAATCTTTTGTTTGACTCTCAGGATATTATTAGTGAATCATTTATTTTATATAAAATGGCTGTTACCTTGCAAAATAGAGATATAGCTGCTGCTACTGGGGAATTTGTAATCCATCTTAGTGCTCCAGGTCTTAAGAGAAAAAATCCTTACTGATTCCACACTGTCCCAGACACATTTTATATGAAAAGTCTATACATACTCTTTTTAATTAACTCAGTTACATTACTTAGGTGTATTGCAGAGCTAATCATTTCATTGGAGATTAAATTTTAAAAGGGACTTGTTTAATAAAATGACCTTTTATTGGCAGTGATAGCAAGGTTTTTCAAGGAATCAGGACTAGCCTGTAGAAAGGTGCATAGGAAAAAAGAGAAAAAGGCAATAGAGTTGAAAAAAAAAGCTGATAATGTTGAAAGAAATGGAAATAAAGTGGTCAAACAAGGCAATTACCTCAATATTTTTTAATGAAAAAAAAAATCAGTGATGAAATGAGACTAAAGAGTGATGCATAGTAATTTCTAGCCAGTTGCAGTGATCAGTCTTGAAAGAAATTACGAAAGCCTCTTCCAAAATGTTTAGTCATTTCATAAAGCTAACAAAAAAGAAACTGGTAAAATAATAATAATAAAAAAACCCTGTGAAGCAAGACTGTCATTATGTAGGTGATAACGGATTTTTTTCAAGTGTTAAGGAAATGATGGTTGACTAGCATGATCAAACTAGTACCTTCCACTGGGGAAACTCAGCTATGATGCATTCAATTCAGTTCTTTCAGGTGGCATTCAAGACATTCTCCTTGACCACCCAGCCCTATTTCCAGTAAAGCTATATCACTGGGGACAGATAGTTGCTTGGAGACAAATTGTTAGAAAACTAGGCTCCCTTAATTCTGTAGGTCACTGTTTATTTTTTGTTTTTAAGGAACCTTGCCAGCAATCTCTACGACTCCAGCAGGAACTTCAGTTCCTATCACACTCCCCATGAACAACTGCACAGAGGAGGAGTTTGTCTGCAGAGCCTCTGGCAATTGCATCCAGATGACCAAGAAGTGTGACTTTAGGCCTGACTGCTCTGATAAATCTGATGAAGCATCTTGTGGTGGGTGAACTAAATCACTGCTATCTTATTTGTGGATCTGAAACATACTGCACTAACTATATTTTTGCTTCTTGTTTGGTATTAGCACCAAGGTCTTGTTTTAAATGTGATTTTGCTCCACCAGAACTAGCATTCTGCTTTAATATGGAAATTTGAGATGTTCTTCATTTTCTGCCTTCAAATAACAGCCTGCATTTTATACTCTGTTTCAACTTAACTCCTGCAATAGGAAAAAATCTTTCATCCCTCAGTGATTGGTAACTATACATAACAATTTCTAAATGTAAATATAATTTCTCAAATTAAATAAAACATTTAAATTTTTAGTGTTCACTAGTCCAAAATGGAAATGAAAATAATTGTAGACTCGTGATTGGGAGACTTAGGTTCACTTCCTACTGTAATGAGGTACCAGAAGTATTTTTTTATAGAAAGGAATCATGAAAATCAGCTGCATACATAAAGATGCTTTTGACATCATCTCTTTGTTCCTTTGACAGGACTGATTTTGCTTTGAGGTCTATCTTTAACTATCTATAGAGGAATCTAGCATTAGGTTTCTAGTTTCCCGAGAGAAAATCTGAGTTGTTTCCCTACCGTTAGAGCATGCAGCATGGCATGTGCTACAAACAAGTCAGTGAGTTCCAGTCTGTAATAAGAATATTGGAATTAGGACACATTTTGAAGATATCTAAGAGGTTTCTTAATTGTTTCTAAGTAAGTCACCAAAGTTCACACTACCGTTTTTAAGCTGAAGGAGTTACTGACCTTTTATTATTTATTTATTTATTGCCTGAAAACACAATATTTGAAAATACTTCAGTTCAGAAGCTGAATAATGAGGGGGACAGGCATTTGTCAATGCAGTGCAAGATAAACCACTCTCACTATGACCAAAACTCTGCATTGATTATACACTGTGAAGGGAACACCAATCTCTCTCCAGGCTGAGGACTCAACCAGGCAGCAGGGAGTCTAATGTTATTTTTCTTATTTCTTTCGTGAGAAGAAATCTGTAAGAAATGAGGCTGATTTATAAATATTGATAGATAGTTCCCTGTAGTGTGAATAAATACCAGCCATTGAAAGCCTACATTGAAAAATAAATGGAGGGCCCTTTTGAGAGAATATTTTTTCTATTCAGAAATCTAGAGTGTCTTACAAAGCATCCTTTCCATCTGAAAGGGATAACTACTATGGAGAACACATTTTTAGGTACTCAGTCTGTCTGAAGTCTACAATCACTGCAGCAATGATGGCAATTTGTCACTAGAATGACAGTACTCGGATAAGAGCTTAGTATGTTCTATTAAGAAGAGAAATATGTTCTCAGGAGGTGGCTATCCTTTCTCAGTGGCCTTTAAAATATAATTTTATAAAACAAGTAAAAAAAAATTCAAACACTTAATACTATGTCACTCGTCAATGTCAGGAAGCATCTTTATATGGATAACTAGTCTGATTACACTTGTTGAGGTTTTCTTCATTGCTAAGAATTTAAGAGCTATAAATCAAAACTCTTTTGACATCTCCCGCCTCCTTAATCTCCCATCTGCAGCCTCCAGGAGAGAAAATACAGGCCATATTCTACTAACACAGTATAATTTACTCATACAGAAATTACATCCGCTATGCTATCTTTTGAGATTCATGGTTTAGAAATAGACTTGTTTGTCTGCATCATTCTCACAGCAGTCACTTAGACTTATGTATGAAAATGCATTCTAATGTTCTAGAAAGTGACAGGAGTAATTCTGGATTACAGAAGCCAAGTCAGAGTTTCTGTAAAAGGTTCAAGAAGACATTTTAGAGAATAAATATTTATTAGGCAGCAGAAATACATGTTTTTTAATATCCTTGCATAGAAGGTACATTTCAAGGGAGAGAAATTAGTAAGTTCATTTTCATTGTCCAGTCACTCAGGAAACAAAAACTGAGGCACAGGCTGCTGTTTGTTTATTGATAATTCAGTGCTCAACAACAAGGTTAGATAGCTGTATTATGATGTAGCTTTCAGGTATTTTGAGGACTGCTTGAAACATATATATTTATATTTAAATACATATATTATATATATATAATATGTATGTGTGTGTGTATGTGTGTGTGTATACATATATATTTCTATATGTTTAGAATTCCTGTCAAGGAGTGTCATGGATTGCATTGTACATTGAATTACTAACATTATAAGCCTGTAGAATTGAAGAAACAATTGTGTAGTAGCTTTCAGATTCAGAACTGGTATATTTTATATGGCATTTCAGTGTATTTCACATGACACATAATTAGAACGGTCTGAAACCTGGTAGCTGCATATGTTGTTAGATACCAAAGATTAAAATACTCAAAGATAGAATCTGCCTCCTAAATAAGAACATAGAGAGCACTATTGATATATCAGCTGTAAAGAAAATATTATGCATATTAGTATTTTTATTGCCATATTGTTTATTTTATCATAACATTAATTGATTATTCTGTTTATTACTATAAACATGAAATATTACTTGTTCATCTCTAAAGCTATGGAAATGTGCAACTTTGAAGATAAATCCCTGTGTGGATGGTATCAGGCAGCCTTAGAAGCGACGTCAGAAACTGATTCCATCCATTCCACAAATATATTCAGTTGGGGACTTGGAAGAGGAGCAAATCTCTTCCCTGGGGAAGAAAAAAACAGCCCGTCAGTTGATCATACTACGTAAGTAAAAATCTTCAGTTATCTTTCTTGGGCAGCCTGTGTTTAGCCACATATGGATTGTCACTGGGAAAACCTCAGCTCAGTTCACAGTATTGAAGCAGTTTACTGATTTATTAATGACATGTAATTAACTGATAATCGGTGGCATAAATGTGCAGGATTGACAACAGATAAATAAAAACACAAGGTGCTTACAGAATTTTAATAAACTACAAAATTCAAAACACCCTTCTGTAAATACATCCCCCTAAGTTCTAATACCCTCTGCTTCCAAGTAGTATGTGTGCAGACTCTCTCCCAGAGGTTGATTGGGATGCATGCACATTCCTTTGTACCATTTGTGACTGTGAGTTTTACACATTCCCCCTTGTGGAGGAATAGCTGCTCTTGATGTGTATAATGCTCCTGCCTGCTAGGCCATGAGAAGACCCTCCTTCTTGCAGCCTGCACTGTCAGCCCACATGCAGATTGCTCACAGCACCCAGCGGGGAGGATGTCTGGTCTCTGCAGTGGTTTCAGTGCCAACAAGGTGACTTCTGGACTGCCTAAACTAGGTTTAACTGCTGCTGTTTCCAATCCAACATTTTTTCCCCACTATTCCAAATTTCCATGCATATTTTATCCTTCTATTTAAGCTGTTTTTTGTTGGTTTGTTTTAGCTATCTTTGTAATTCTCTGTTTCTGCTTGCTTGCTTTGATAGTCATCATCACCACTAGCATAATCAGTTTTGGACAAATGCCCTTTCAGGCCCTTCCATTCAAACTCAAAGTGTTCACTCTCTTTCTTCCTTGCTATTGTTATCCAGGCCGTTTTGTCAAGGGCAGGCAGTACAATTACCCTCACAAAGGGTCTTGTGAATTCTGCTATTAATTAATAATTAACTTTGTGCAGATCTGAAACAATTCTAATTAGAGTTAAATATAGTTTAGTAGATACTTGACTTTTTTTCTGTCACTTCATGTCTTTGCCCTACCAAGTCTTTCACAGTATTTCTTTTCTGTCTCAAGTATTACTATTTCTGATAGCAACAGCAACAATGACAAAAAAAGAAATATCCTCTATAGTCTTTTATGAACAAATTGTGGCTTAGTATAAGCTTGTTCTGTAAGTGGCTGTTAAATATGGACTGATTTGTGTAAGTGCTTCATTAAAGTATTAACAATCACAGATGATAAAACACTTTACTCTTCAGCTTGGTAAATATCTGTGGTGAAAATAAGTAGCAAGACCATATCTGTTAGACATTTGATACTAAACAAAAAATGTAGATACTGATGAGTATTCTGCAGTTAAATGCAACTTTATATTGTACTCTAATGCAGAAAATGGCTAATTAAAACTAATGCCCATCATGATTAAAAGCTACGGCAGCGTTTTCACCTCAGACTTGGTCACCTGAGAGGGAGATTCACTCCTATTGTTTCTTTTTGCTTTCAGCCTCAGAGGATCTGTAGAGATAGGACAGAATGCTAATAAGGTTTGGCAAGTTCAGAGGAGCAACAGAAAAGCCATGAATTAATCTCAGCTTTGTGTCAGTCAAAAGTCATCAGACCACAATATCCATTAGAGAAAATCCAACTAAGAGTCACTAATTGTTGTGTTATGATCAAAAGATGGAATCTTTCATCTCTTATACCATTTGTTTTGTGTGGTGTTTGGTATGCTGCAGCACTTTTAAGTCTTAGGAATAAATCTTGAGAGAAATCTCTAAGAACAATGACACTGACAGAATAAAGCAAAGAAGAAAAAGGCCTCTATTGCTCTGTTGTTCAACTATAATGGCTCTTACTTGTTTGCAGCTAAGTTTATTAGGCTTTAGTTTTAGAGATCAGCCATGCTGTGGTTCTTTTCTTTTTATGTAGATTCAAACCAAGGAGACAGTTTCTGTGGTTAAAGGGAGCCATGCTGTATGCGCTTCTAAAGACACACATTTGCAGCTCAGAGAGTGTGGAAATTTACAAAATCTGCAAATGCTTAATTTATATGGAACGAGCAAACTCTGTTTACAGGAGTGTGCAATGACATGTTTTGACTGAGCAAGAAATCAATGTCACAGTTGTTAACTGCTTCCAAAATGTTGCTCTGGTGAGCTAGTGTGAGAATGAACTTAGGATTTGAAATATTTAATCAGATTTGTAATTCAGTGAGCATTGTGCATTTTCTCATTGTACGTTGTGTATCAGTGCTGCGGTTCAGTTCTTGGTGGCTTGGATACATCTCCTCCAGCTCTGTTTTAGTAAGTCCAGTTGCTGTCATATGGCAGGATGGCACTCTGCACAGGATGCAAGATGGTCCCAGGATACTAAGCAAAGACCTGAGTGGTGGCATCTCACTCACCTATCCTGCAATGATTATACTGTACCACTCACTGACCTAAAGCTCTGCACTGGTAGGCAGACCTAGTGTAGCCCTTTGTATTCTTTTCCCCATAGTTTAATACTGCCAGGTGAATCTACAAAAGTAATTAAGCCTCATTTATGAAATTCCAGTTTCTCCCGTAAAATGCTTCAGAATTTCCTTTGAACTGCTTAGATGTGCTTTTTGTTTAAAAATTTTATTCTGTCAAGAGATTTCAGTTCGTTTGACCTTTTAGCAAGGGAGACATTAACAATACACAGAGCAATGAAATTCTTATACAACTTTCTTTTTTCCCCCCTTGAATTTCTTTTAAGAAATTCTATGAACAAATTTTGCTGTGTAGTCAGACTCTGCACTTTATAGAGGCAATCAAAAGCAGCTTAAGTGTGTTTAAAAAGTATGGAATTACCTTTAAAGACTGATGGGCTTTAATAAAAAGCTATCTTCCAACAAAAAAAAAAAAGCAGTTTCTGAGAAGAAATATCTTCCTGAAAGCACAAACCAAAACTCAATGCAATATGCCACAAGTGTTGACTTTGTCAGTTCTTTATCGTTTTACATGGTAAGGTGCCTGAGGAGTTATATATATTCCACCATACTATATACTTTTTTTTTTTAAAGTAAGAATAGCATGGAGACACTGTGAAATTAATGGCAATGCATTTAAAATGAGTCTTTTAGAGATGAAGAGTGAAAGTGATACCTATGAGTACTAGAGGAAGTTACATTTAAACGTAGGTGGAGGAAAAACTTGAGCTTTCTGTAATGTTTTTACAGTTCATAGATCTTCCTCAAAAGCATTATTTCTTTAGATAAATGTGTGTGTGTATCAATATATCTATCTCACTTGAGAAACTTATTCACAGTGAAGTGAAAGACATAGCCTCCACATAAAATAAAGTCGCATAGATTCCATAACTTTCTCTAAGAAGGTGTTTATAGTGCTCTCCAAGAAAATGGAAAATGAAAGGAAAGGGCTATTTTATCTCTGTAAAGAGAGGGTTTTTTAGCATATTCTAGTGTGTGCGTATATATATATATGTATCACAGGCTCCATCCTGTATTATGTTTATATGCATGTAGTTCTTGTGATTCTTCTTGAATTGACCTCGTGTATGTTGATCAGAAAAAAGACTTGAGTGCATCTAGAGAAATAAGGTAATAAAAATCTTGAATTGCACTGAGCAGATCACACTGAATGTGCTCCTGCCTGGGGAGTATCAAGTATCATAAAGACAATTATAAGGGTAGGAAATTGTGTTCTTTAATATCATTACTCTCCAAACTGGACTATCAAATCAAATTATGTTATTTATAGTATCAGCTATTGAACAAGTTGATCTAAAAGCAATAGTCCTAGGTGACTCCATATTTTAGGTCTGTTCATTGCCTGCAAACTACAAAGAGACTTGTGTCTATTCTTATTTTGATTTATATTGGAAGTCATCAATTAAGTCAGCCTTTTAAGCAAGATTCCTAAGTGACTGCTATGCTGAAAACAAAAATTATATTGACAATTATAGTTGCTGACCTAGAAATAGGTGGAATTGTCAGCCGGGCACTGTTTCTTTAATCTTGTTAGATGTGTGCATATATATCTATATTTTCTATATTTACATAACAGTGGATCCTGTATGCATAGCTTTATTTAAAATCTATTGTTTATTTCTGACTGTCCCCTAAAGTAATTTCTTTTGTGGCTACTGAGGACAATCATTTGATATGAAGTTACAATGTCCTGTATATAAGTCCCAACTAACCATATACAACTGCAACTAATTTATTTATTAACTTAACTATTTATTTATTTTTCTACTTTAAAATCACTTTCTGAGAATATCTTGTATTTCCTCTGGTTACTTCTAGTAAATAAAGTGAGGATTATTTATAGTTGCAGTACACTGAAAATAACTCTATTGTGTTACACTCCTGTCTTTTCCCTTTAGACTTGGAACCATAAATTCATCTATGAATATCAGGTGATTCCTCATGCATTTACAAAAAAAAAGTCATCTTCAATGATGAAGTATTATCAGACTTTGAGTGTTGAGTTCATATTATCTTTTGGCTTGCCCTAATCCATTCGTGAGTGTCTGTTTCTGTCTTTAGTCCCAAGATTCAGAGGAAAGCAAATGGAAAAAAATCTACGAGCATGCATAGCCATCAGACTAATTTAGCTAATACACATTAATGTCTTCTGAAATAAAGTATTGATAAAGAAAGCGCACTGAAGACACTGAAAACTGTGCTTTTTAAAGCAATTTCTGCACTGCATATTTAACAAAACTGAAGGAAATATTGCAATATCTATTTGGGAAAAAAATTTGGGGAAAAATATAATGAAAATGGAATTCCAAGTTATGCAGAATTAATTTGGGAAATAAATGTATTCATATTACTTGTTTGCCCAACTATATGCATATATATATACATATATATATAAAATATATACAGCTATGAAAAACTAATTACTTGCAAGTAAAAGCTAATGGTCAAAAATTACCTGTAGGATGATATCAGGTAAATGGTCCATTCATTTCAAGTAACTGTAATTTAATTAAAAATGTTTTTGCAGGGAAAAATAGAATTTACTCAAAATATTTTTAAACTCTGCATATTCTGATGCTAAACAATAGGATTCATCCATAATGATGATAGATTAATGTGTGGAAAGTTTATTTATTGGTCATAAAAAAGCTGTTACCATTCTCTTTTTGGAATTCGTATCCTTTCTGTAAAACAATGGCATCAATCAAATTCATACTAAAAATATATATATATATAATATATCATGTATATCATGGTGAAAGAACTTAGCAGTTCTTTAGAGGATGTTTGTTTTAGAATTTCGAGGCACAGAATTTGGTAATAAGTATAATGTGCTCTTATTTAGTGCAAAAATTCCTCCTCACATAGATGATGATTTTCTTTGAAACTTCTTTCTAATCTCAGTGTCAAACTGTCTGTCTCAGTATGTGACATGTGGTTTGATATGCACCTTTTTTCTGTTCAGTTTCCATTACCCATTGAAACTCTGTACTGCATTTTTGTGCCAAAGTTTATCTAAACCTGTCGAAGTTAAGATAGGTTAGAAATTTTGTTTCTAGCACTGTGCATTAGCATCCTTGGATCTAATCCAATTTTATATGTGTTTAGGAGAAGGTGTTGACCCTGAGATGTTAGCTGGGAAATCATGGGAGATCAAAGATTCTTCCTCAAAGAAACTAGACTTTCACAGTAACAGATGAAAATAATTTTGCATAATGACTTTGGCATGCAATACAATGAGTAAATAATGAATAATGCAATAGAGATATAAAACAGCCAATTTGTATGCCTTGGCAATATGAATACAAATAATGATTATGTAAATATAGATGAAAATGAGAAGTGTGAAAAGAAGAGTGATTCTTGCAATAAAGAGAAAGAGAGTCCTAAAAGACACAGATTTTTCTGTCGCTATTACATATGCAAAAACTTTAGTTCTGTACCTTCTGTAAGCTTCAGGAATAGTTTATGGTTATAAAATAAACTGAAACTGATTTTTTCCTGAAAACATCTTAACTTTGGCGAACTTCTGTCAACTGAACTAGGTTCTGACCTCCCTTAGGCTCACTATCCCAAAAAAGGATTCTTGAGATGTGGTAAATGCAGTCTGATGCCACTTCCTTGAACAATTTAAACCATGAACTTAAGTTTTGATGGCCTACATTCTGCTGGTGCACTCAGTGCCTCATGATCCTGACGCTTTTCTCAGGAGAGTACTGTTTTTTCATGCTGTCTAGAGTCCTACTGGTTTTGGTCATTCGTTTGGATTTCTACGTGCGTGACAACCCAGAATAGCCAGGTCAATCTGACTAGGCAGACCCTAGACAGATTGTATTGGAGAGCTGAAAAACCATGGCTTAAATGCGTAATAGCTCCAACAGGTCTGTGGGTTTTGCTATATAGCCAGTCTGTGGTCATAAATAAACAGGAAGAATAAAATGGATGTGGGAGCTGCTTTTTGATATCTAGCCTTTCTAGTATAGTGTGCAGATCATTAGGGAACTTAATCCTCTAAGGAAGTTGGAATTTTCATTCTTATTTGCCTCTTTTATTTTTCATTGTTGCTGAAAATTAGAAAGAAATCAAAACTCCTTTACAAAACAGAGATGCTGTTTTCCAGCCAGATCTAGTTTTCATTGTAAGTGAACACCAGAGAATAAAGCCCTTTTGATAAGTCTGCCTAGACACTTAAATCAGAGATCCTCCAACATTTTGTAGAAGTTGCACAGATGAATTGACACATTCAAAACCTGAGCTATTCCAATGTTATTTGAATTTTGAAGTTGGGGGCCAACACTAAATTAAATCAGATCTTTCCCTTAATGCTAATTCCCAGCTACCATTTTCAGTTCCATGATGCTTTTTTCAATGCTCGAAGGCAGAATTACAGCTAGGATATTTCTGTGTATGCCGATTCTTAGCTAGGTACATGTTAAAAGCCACTTGCCATATAAATTTATTAACAAAACCATAGTATGAAAATGTAGCCCAGTTGCTTATGTTGAAATCTGTAATCCATTAAAATATTGTCATTTACCCTTTGAAATTAATTAGGATTATTGTAGTATTATAGGAATTTCTGTATATAGGGAATGTGTACAGTACAGAAGTAAAATTAATTAGTTTCAAAGGGTAAATATCAACACTTTAATGACATTTAATGTGGCTGCCAAAATTTTAATAGGGTTTCTGTATGCTAATTTTTCAAACAAGCCTGTGATTTCAATTCTTCCTCCCTGATAGGGCAACTTGTATATGATTCTGAGCTTCAGCCCATACATAAACACTGTGTGCAAGGCCAGGTTTGCTCATTCTTACCTTACATAAGAAAATATGTTTAGGAGTTGTTCCTGTTGACTTCTGAAGGTTTCATTTCAAAACAAAACAAAACAAAAAAGTACAAAATGAGGTAGGGAGTGCTTTTTTGGAAGCATACCACTAGCTGATTTAAAATATCTTTTTGGACAGTTCTAAAGAAATCTTACACTTTAATAGAAGCAGCTTGACAGACTGAACAGAAGATTGCATATATGCTAACTGGTTCTACTACAGAATACACATCCATAGAGACTACAGACCTTCTAACATTGTCAACCGTATGTAAACAGAATGATTTCTTATTGCTTCCTCCAAGTTCTTGCCCCTGAAGCAATATGCATTTTTCCTCTAAATCCCCTGCATGTTGGTGTGCCAGGTAGTGGAAAGAATTAAAGACAGATAGATTGCTTATCTCTGTGAACAAGTTATGTCAGCTACGTGGACTAGAAAAAACATTCCTCTAAACAACATGGATAGGTCAAATGTGTAATTGCAAGTGGAAAGTCGTCCATGATAGAGGTGAAGGTTATATAAACAGGAGTGCTATATGCATGTATCCATCCCTCTCTGGTCTCTCCATTTTGCTTACTTCTTAACATTAATGTCTTTGTAAACATATACTCCCCCAATGTTTAATGGGATAGCACTCAGTCAAGTGTGTATCCCACAGGACTTTACTAAGGTTTACTATTTTAAAATATAACCTTATGTCCAACAGTAAAACAAGGGCAAAACATATCTCAACATCATGTTTTTTCTTGTGTTTAAAAATGTGTCCCATAGTCGAGTTTGCAGACTTTTGTTGGTAGGTTTCTTTGTTCTGAGAAGTATTGCGTATCTTGCAATTATTCTGAAGAGAGAAATGTTTTCTCTTAAGGTCAACAACTGCTTTTTGCATTTGAAAATGAGTTATTTTAGGAGACAAATCTTGGCTACTCAAAATACTATAACGATAGGTCCAGTCCTTTTGCAGACATTCAAAGTCTGTACCTGCTGCTGATAGACTGCAAAAACAGCCTGATCTTCCCCAGTAACTCAGGACAAGGAATTTCGCCCAAAGTCCTTTTGCTTCCTGACTCTAAACCAGGAGGCCATCCTTGCATGCCTCAGTTATATCTAGGCTTCTGCAAATAAAGCAAATAAACAAAACAAAATAAAAAAGATTCCTAACTCTCAGGACCATGACACGGTGGGTAAAGGCAAGCACCAGTTCTGTATTTTGATTTGCCTATCTGTGCTATGGAAGTATTACCTGCTTTTCAAGGATTTTTGAGACTCTAGTAATATAAGGTGTTTAACTAAAGAGCATCCAGATACTCAGCTAGAAGGTTTTGTATTTGTATAAAGTATGCCCATGCCTATGTAGTTATGATTAAATGCTTTCTTTAAATAACGAATAAAATCTTTCTCTGAGCAGGTTTACTGGAGAAGGCTGGTATCTATTTGCAGACAGCTCAGCTGGAAAATTTGGTCAGACTGCTGACATTGCTACCCCAGTCATCTCCCTTACTGGGCCAAAATGCAAAATGGTGTTCTGGAACTATATGTCTGGTGCAACAGTAGGTTCTTTGCAGGTAAGAAAACAGTTTGGAGTTCTTTTACTGTTCATGAGAGAAAACTCCTGCCCTTGTCATTTAGTTTCATTAAAGCCTACACTGCTAATAAATGAAAATGAGCAATTACTAGCACTCCACTGCTCTCAATACATTATGATCTGAAGGAAGAATTGGCTTGAGCGAGCAGTGGAAAATGTGACATTTTACAATGAGCTAAAATTATGACCTTTGTAGATGGATGGAGCTTCTGTACAAGAAAAAGCCTTGTACTGCACAATAACCTTTGACATTAAAAAGCATCAGTAGATATCTGAACATCAGTGTTTTTGACTGTATATGATGGCAGCAGTAAAAAAGAAATAATTGCATTCAGATTCATTCTGATGAAATTTTATAGAATCGGCTTGTTGTTATGTTATTCCTTTGAAAATTTAACATATATTCTTCAAAGGTTAGTTATATTAAAACAAGAAAATTTCATTTTTCTGAACCAAGTTTCAGCAATATCACTGAATTCTACTACATAAGGAATGCAGATGTTAGGGTACTTGGCAAAGAGATAAACTTTAATTCATCGGAATTAGTAGGTGGTCACAGAATAGAGATGGTTTGTACTCTGTTTAAAGACTTGAAACAGGTTCATTCACTTTGGCTACTTGTATTTGCCTAAGCTTCTGTAAAATCTAGGAGCCCACATTACTTAGAAGAAAGCCCACAGAGAGTTTTGCAGAAAGTAACAGCAAATCCTATGGAGCCATTTCCACTAGTATAGTGTGAAGGTATCACTAAAAAGGGCAAATATATATACATTTTTGTCCAATTCCAACATGAAAGATAACTGTTTCCCTGAATCAGTTGTCTCTTAATGAATTTTTAGACTTATCAAAAATCTTTGCATCACAAAATCTTTGCAACCACACAGTCTTTACATTTTAAGCATTATAAATAATTGTTTAATTTTGGTTGTTTAATTTTTCAGTTAATAATGAATATAGGAATAATCCTGAATATGAAGTTATTTAGGTAATCTATCATTATTTTCTTCCCAAAATTGTCAGATTTATATGAATGTATCTTTCATGTGGTTGAAAAGAGTTTGTCTGTCAGTCTCATCCCTCCTATGACCACCACAGTTTTAATTTACAAGTTTTGATTTTTGAATGTATCAATCCACAGAAGGCTTTCAAGACTTGATGGTCTGCTTTTTGCCTGAATGGTTACCTTGCTGTGGTTCTACAACTTTCTTAAACAATGATCAGTTGCGTTATTGTGCAGCGCCCAGGAATACTTCTTGGACCATTTTTGTCTGGTTTCTGCCAGATGACTTGGCACCTAAGTGGGGTTGTTCTACCTGACTAGCTGTTTTTTCAGTAAATTACAATGCGATCAAAATATATAGGACTTCCAAGGGCACTGACGTACAGGGAAACCTTGGATTTTAATAAGACATAGATTTATGGACATATTTAACTTTAAAATTACAGCCTTTAGCATGATGTAATAGGAAATCTGAATTTCTGGTGAAGACTTGGATTTAAGGTGTAAACTGCAGTAAGTAATCTACAGTGTGTCTGTGTATATGTGTCCGTATCCCTATATGGTCATATATATGTATAGATATATCCATATTTATTTACAGTGTATATATGAGCGTAAGAGTCTTCCTTTTCAGCATACCTCATTCTCCCAAATTATGTTAATAATCCTTTTTTTAAAATCTGTTTTTTCCTTAATATCCATGTGTTCTGTGAACATCTGCTTTCTTTTCTGTAAAGCCAGGCATCACTTTGTTTTTCTCTTCTATTTAATATACTACACCTTCTTTTGTTGCTCTGGATTGAAAGCCCTTCACTGTGTGAATCTGCCGTTTGCTTGGCAGAACTTACCTGTTCTACAGCATGGTATGCACTCATGGGACTGCATATATTTTCCAAAAATGCCACTTTTTTCATTAAGATGAAAAATGCCTGGGCTGCCCTAAGAAGATTACACAGAGTAGCAATAAATCCTTGAAAGCAGAGGTGGTTCAGGCAACCGGTGATTTTTAGCTGTGTGAGTACTGACTGGAGACCCAACTTGACACACACAATCAAACTTCCATCTTGTTGCTATTGTTAGCTCAGTTAGAGCTCAGAATTTGGATGCCCCAGAGGTTAGGGCAAAACATATTTAGGGCTTTGTGCTCACAATGTGTCACATTTAGCCAGCTCAATGACTGTTACTGGGGTTAAGAAACTAATGAGTCTTCCATTGTCCAAATAGATAAAGTTTGGTCAATGAATGAAAAGAACAGCTTGTTATGAGAAGAGAAGAGAAAAGAGATTGTTTTGTATAGAACCAGAATATTAAATATAGCCTGGAAATGTAGTGGCACAATCTATTGCAATCTAATAGATGCATGTACTATTATATTCTTCATTACTCTCGCTGTTAGTGCTGTTTTCCATGCTTAACAAATAACCCTGCAAAAAGCAATATTTTTTTGTGGTTTGACATTTTTTACTCCACATAATTTAATGAGATAAATTACTCCACGTAAGAAAATGAGATGAGCGTACATTCCTAAAGAGATCAGAAAAACCTGAAGAATTTTCTTAGAATACTGATTTACACTGGCAATCCTGTTGCATTTGGTATTAAGTGGTGCTATAGGGATAACTTCAATTGTTTAATGTTAACGAATCTGAAGTGAATTATCTTTTTATTTTTTCCTTTCATTTGTGATTTGGAATCACTTCTTTTTCAGGTTCACAGTAAAAGTGGTAACATCACTTCTAAACTGTGGGCTCAAAGTGGCAGCCAAGGTGCACAGTGGAACAGAGCAGAAGTGTTCTTAGGAGTTCGGTCAAGTTTTCAGGTGTGTGTGTTCTGATTTTATGTGCTTTCTAATCATTCAACTAGCTTTAGGTACTTTTATCTTCCACTTTTTTTCCTTTCTTATTTCCCTTTTCATCCACACACATACTTCTGCACATTCAGTAAAGAAACTTACCTTCTTGGCCTTCTAAACAGTTATATGAATTGGAGACCAGCATTCAGGTTTGCTATCAATTGCAACAGCTTGTTGCAATACAACATTATTAGAGAAAACAGATAAACTAAAGAGAATGCAATCATCTTTCTAGGATGGTTTTTAATGAGGCTTTAGCATGCTTGTTACATTCATGGAGACAGCTGATGAATGACTCAGTGTAATAATTTTCATAGTTACTTTGCACATGTAAGTGGAATTCTTGCTATTAATTCAAAACAACTGGTATCTTTTGTTTTAGTCACTTTCTTTCTCTTTTCTCTACTTGGTTATGTTAGATGATGGTCCTTCAATAGAGTGACAGATTTGTACAAGCTGTGATCCATGCCTACATAGGAGCGTGCTCCAAGAGCAAGAATTGATGGCTCCGTATTGCAAGACCTGGGAGGTTTGACATAGCTCCGATCTATTGTGCTGCATGTATAAGCTTTACTGAAATATCTGTGATTTTTATTAGGTTGTTTTCAGGGCTATATGTGGTGTCAGTTACATGGGAGATGTAGCAGTGGATGATATTACCTTTGAAGATTGTTCACCTTTGCTCGTCCCAGACAGACCTTGCACAGGAGAGGAATTCACATGTGCCAACAAGTACTGCATCCCAAAGGATAATCTGTGTGATTTTGTAAATGACTGTGCAGATAACTCAGATGAGAACCCTAACATTTGTAGTAAGTACTGTATTTTTTATTTCTAATTTTCATAAAAAACTGTGTCTGCTGTGAATTGTTAAAGCCTGAATGCTGTTGGCAGCTAAGAAAACAGACATGAATGTAATTATTTAATTATGTTCCTTGGCTTTTAGGAATTTTAAAATATTATTACTTAATTTGAAATCATATGATATTAAGTTTCTGTTAGTGAATTTAATAAAATACTTCAGAAAATTGTTCTCTAAAAGCAGAATAAAGATCTCCTGCTTTCCATATGAAAAGAATGTACAAAGAGTGAAAAAAAATGTTTTGAGCTTAATTCCTTTGGGATATGAGAACCTGCCTCCTTTGATATTTCAAGAATTGTCTGGTCTTTTAGGAAATGTTTTAATTTCAATACTGCTCAACTTGGGTTTTTACAAGTGATATCAAGAAGTGGCATCTGTAGCACTGGATTCAAAGAATGATCTTTTATATAAAATGGATGCCTCTCTGAAAAAAATGGATCACAGAATATTGTTTAGATATTGCTAACACTTTCCTTCTTTATAGTAAAACCTTTAGAAATGCTCATGTAACCAAATCTGAATTATCTGGTACAGTATTAATAGCTACCTCATTTCTATTGTGTTTACGAACACAGTGCATCAAATTCTCAGCGAATACAAATCTGAAGTAAAGATATGCTGATATAATACAGCAAAGGGACTGTCCTTTTTCACTGATAATCATGCTAAAAACAAAAACAAAACCAAAAAAATATGGCCCTTAGTGATTTGCGCTAATTCCAGGAATAAGTATGTCATTTAGCTATTTAGGGACCAGTTCTGACCTTCTGCAACCAAAAATGAGGAAATGGGGTTTCTATCAAGTTGGAATTACTCTGTTGAAAATGATTCTCATGCTTTGACATTTACTTTCTGAAATATTAAAACCTTTCTTTCTGAATTCGAACTCCTCGATTGGTCTGTTTCCCATGGGACACCACTGGACGCCAGCAACTGAAACATTATGAATAAAATGGTCCAAATAGGGTGTCTGGATTTAGTTTTGCAATCCCTAAATTGAGTATTGCATTCTGATTCCTTATGGGAATAGTAAAGAATTGAAACAGTCCCACAAGGAAGTATTTCAGTGTAAGGTCCTCTTTTACTCGTTGCTTTTAAGGAAAAAAAAAAATGGAATTTTACACACAGCTTTGCAACAGAAGCTGTTTTAAAAGCACAGAGGTCACTTCCAGGATAAAACCTCATAAAAATCATAGATGGCTGAGGTTGGAAGAAACCTTTAAAAATCAGCTACTCCAACTCCCCTGCCCAAGCAGTGTCACTTAGATTAGGCTGCCCAGGACCTGTCCAGATGCCTTTTGAATATCGCCAGAGATGGAGACTCCATAACCTCTCTGGATGATCTGTCTTAGCACTTAGTTACTCTCGCAGTAAAAAAAGTTTTTCTTCATGTTCAGACAGAACTCCCTCTGTTTCCATTTGCGCCTATTGCCTCTTGTCATATCACTGGGCACTACTGAAAAGAGTCTGGCTCCATTCACTTTACAACCTCTTTCCAGATACTTCTACATGTTAATGAGATGCATCTTGAGCTTTCTCTTCTCTAGGCTGAACAGTCCCAACTGTCCCAGCCTTTCCTTGTATAAGAGATGCTTCAATCTCTTAATCACCTTATTTACCCTTTGCTGGATCCACTATGTCCATTTATCTCTCATACTGGGGAGCTCAGGACTGGACATAGCATGCGGTCCAACCAGGGCTAAGTAGAGGGGGAGGATAGGTGATCCCTCAACTTCTCCCAGAATGTAACCTAAGATACTATTAGTCTTCATGGCCACAAGTGTCCATTTCTGGCTCATGGTCATCAACTTGTCTGCCAGGATTCCCAGATCCTTCTCTGTAGAGCTGCTCTGCAACTGGTCAACCTCCAGCCTATAGTGGTGTCTGGATTTATTCCTCCCCAGGTGCAGAATGTGCAGTTGCTTTTGCAGAACTTCATGAGGTTCCTCTCTGCCCGTTTTTCCAGCCTGTCAAGATCCCTCTGAATGGCAGCACAGCCCTTTGGTGCCTGATTCACTCCTCCCAGTTTTGTATCATCAACAAAAATACTGAGTCCACTCTAGCCCCATCATCCAGATCCTTAATGATGATGATCAATAGTAATGGAGACAGTATCGACCCCTGGGATTGACCGCTTTTTACTGACTTCCAAGTAGATTCTGGCCACTGATTACTTGAAAGGCGGTTTTAAATGTGCACAATGTACTAGAGAGCTATGAGTGTTTTTTATTGGTGATACCTCTGCATTATCTATGTAAGGTTGAAATAAATATTATTGCACTTGCTGAAAATATTCATTTTGCAAAAACAATGATGTATTTGTTCTACCATTTTGTGCATGATATGCTTTCTATAAAATATAAAAATATTATATCTGTTCCTGTTCATTCCTAATTATTTCCCAGCTTCTATGCAGGAAAACTGTTAATTATAGCTTCAAGAACAAGTGTTTTTCTCACTTTTCCTATTATTTAATACGACTGCTTTTCTGGTCAAATACATTGTCTCTGTAACAGATCTTACTGTGACTTTACTGCTGTCAGTGCTCCCTGACCTCTTTTCACTTCTTATTAAAATCATTAACAGATCTTTTTTTTTAGGTTGCAGATAAGTGCTGGAAAAAAATTGGTAATGCCATAGAATGGTCTTCAAGAAAGTGAATTAAAAATGTATATATTATGGCCACATTGCTCATTTAAATCTTGTTGTATGAATCCACAATTTCATTTTCCTTTGAAGAAAACTTGAGTACCCTGTAGTCAGATCTAATCTGTGGTGCATAATAAATAGTTCATCAGCTCATTTCTGCTCTTAGGAAATTTCCGATAATATAAAACTTCTTATATTAATTGGTTTGCAGGTCAAGAAGAACAAGATATACAAGAAATACCCAAAAATATTTCTTCAGGAAATATGACCCTTTGTAAATTTGGTGGAATGTATACACACATATATATACACAATATATATATGTTATTGGCACATGTTGGCAAGGAATTGTTGTCTCCTTCTGTTTCTTTGAGTGAAATCTGGGAATACACTTCAGATTGCTTTTTTAAGATAAGCATGTCCAAAAAGTAGTCAAAGAGAAAATATGCATTACATTTCCAATCTTGTGCATGTGTTTTACCAGTGCAGAATAAATTATGAGCCTGGTGGACTTTGTTTCAAGGAAGGGGCCTCAAAAGACTAGATTGGATCACAATTAACCAGTCATTCTACTATTCTATCTTCTGCATGCATATTTCTATGTAAATATTAAAACAGAATGATTACTCTTGCAGTCTCAGTTCAGAATAAAGACTATAAAGCAGTCAGAATCTTTGGCTTAATGGTAAAAAAAGTACTTGTGAAAAAAACAATAGGCTCATAAAGCTTTTTCCTTTTTAATCATTATTTCAGTTCTCCAGGAGTTTACAACAAGCAAATGCTTGTATGAGTTTTGCTATGTTAACCCAAGATTTCTAGATCTGTGGTTGATAATGAGATTTCAGCTTTAAATTCCGGGTTGATGGATTTGGACTGACTGCTGATGTGGTTTTGAAGAATGAAAATTTCTATCTTTTGAAATAAAAACTTAAAAGGAAAAGAGCACAGAATTTTAACTTTGATATTGCTGTCCCCATAAATATTTATGATGTCAAGGAAGATGTGTTCCATTTTCATCACAATGTTTATTTTTGTGTTGCATTTGTTCTACTTAACCCCTTTCTCAGACAGTCAAAAAGATTTTATGTTATGGTCATAATCCAGGACTGTCCCAAACCCAGTTTCTCAACTCAGAGGCATTTTCCTAGCTCTCTGAATGTAAACTTTGTGTATGAGAACAAGGATATGAGAATAAAAACATCTGTAAGACTGCTGAAAGGTAATAGGTGGTAGCACTGCTTCAACGTTGTTCAGAAACTTCCACAGTTCATCTTATACTATTTGAGGTTACTAACATGACAGAGCACAAGGCATCTTTGGTTAGATTATGTACATGCCTCCCTGATGTAGAAATGTTGTTTTATGAGATCTAGTAAATTAAAGTTTGTGGAAAAGGCTGAGAGGAGTAGTGTTTTTGCGGCCTGAAATGAACCACCAATGCAGGTGGTTGCACATGCCAGATGTTTGGCTTTGTCTGCATTAATTAATGTTTGGTTTATCTCCCCGCTGTACTACTGAAGTGACTCTCTCAGTTGTTTCTGTTTACCATGTGATAAATTAGTCTCCTTTGACTAGAAAATAAATATAAAAAATAAAGGCATCTAATGCAGTTTAACCAATGATTGTTCATCCCATAGGACTAGTCTAGAGGTTGTCTGAAGACACCTCTCTAACTACACTCTCTTCCATCATGTCCTCTGCATCAGGTCTTTTGCTCTACGGATATGTTCTTGTAGCTCTGTAAGGCTTCTCACGTATATATAGCTTTAGTAACCCTGAGATGTGTAAGTTACAGCTTGCTAGTTTCATTTTGAACAGTTTTTATTTCCAAATACATGAATCAATTTCACATTAGGTAAAGAATTCATTTTTTTTTTCAAGTATTATAAAGGAATGTAAATCACCTTGTCCACCAGAGAAGAAAAGTTCTTCCAGTTCATGCACATGTAGCATCTCAAGCTTCTGGGTCATATGCCAGAAAGAAGCATCAAGAACACAAAATTTATATTAATGTGTGAAACAGCTAGATGAGGAGTGGAGGAAATGCGAGTGGAACTCGAGACATAGATTCTGGGCTAAGATGCAAAGCTGGGAATAGAGAACCTTCTGCCTTGTCTCTGTGATGAGTTTCTTCACTTTCAAGTTGTTTAGAGGGAATTTGTATAAAGGAAAACAGCAAGCTATCAAGAAGTTAAATTTTGATTTTCAGTTTCTTTCTTCCTGTGTTACCAAAGAAGACCTATTAATAATAACATTACTTAATAATATAGAGTTCCCAAAGCATTGCTACATTATGAAATTGGCTAAGGAAAAAAAAAAAAAAAAAAAGGGCAAAAGAGCATCAGTGTGCCAACTGCCATTCTCAACAGGAGGCTCCAGCGTTCAGAATTCACTTTCCCAGACTGAAATTATAATTTTTAAATTCTGCAAATACAAAGGATGTAACTTACTTAAAATAGTTTGGATTTTGCTCCGTTTGATTACTTGCTTTGTTACAAAGAATCATTAGATCATTTGTGATCAGTGTAAGATTTTCTTAAATTATTAAACTCTTACCTAATAGACTAATTTAACAGCCATCTGTCACTGCTTTACAAAGTGATTACCTTGGCTTTTTTACTTCATTACTCAGAGTTCATAGTTTCTCATATACATATCTATTACCTAAAATTTAAGGTACAAGTGAACAGACCTCTGCTGTAACTTAGTCATGTAAGTAGGCTGCCAGCATTACGTTTTTTCATCAGCGTAAAGGCTCAGTTCTAAGCTGAATCAATTATCACTTTAAGTTTTTGTTTAAGTTAGATAGTTAATTTGTCTTGTGGTATGCTTTTTTTTT